>CATIWK010216971.1:0-13159 GCA_949634005.1 Mallotus japonicus
TCCAACTATATGCATTGACACAAATGTCTATAGCCATATCCAAATATGCTAACTTATATTTAAATTCTATTAACATATTGTATGTAAATACAATGCCTAAATGAATACAATGTACTTAGAATTGAAGTACGGGTGTTACAATTAAAATATGAAGGTGAACACTTATCAAATTTTTGACTTAATAACTTTAGAACTCAACATTTAATATATATATATATATTCTCATAAATATAAATTTATACAGTTACCAAATAAGAAATTTAATTGAAATTCAAAATTATATTCAAATCTCTTTTATCCAAACATTGTATTACTGAAAAAACAAAACTCATCCATTTAATTTTTTTTTTTTTGGCGAATTGGCATTTATTGAATTAATTAAGATCGCAATTATTTAAATGGGGTCTGCACAACTCATAACCATATCTATTTCTTTATGTATTTCTTTTATGGACAATAATAATAGATGTCATAATGACACATTATCAAAATGCCCTCAAATTATTTTAATAATTAATTACAAATTATAGATCTTTAAATTATAACATGATAAATTCATCCATTTACTTTTTTTTTTTTTGAAAGAAAACAAGAACACTCATTAAACAGAAATATCCAAATATAACTGATGAAATAACGAAGAGGGAGGGACATTTCCCCACTCTCCTGAACTTGTCATAGAACCACCCGCTCTTGCTAAACAATGTGTAGATGAGTTCGCAGGTCTACAAACAAAAGAGAAACTAATTTCTCAGAGCCTTACAATCGTCTATCAAAATACCAAAACCATTATCTGCAACTGAAGAACCAGTGAGAGCATTGAAGACAATTTGCGACAACAACTAATTCATCCATTTACTTTTAAATTTTAAATTTTTATAAATTTAATTAGTTGTCCAATTAAAATTGATATTGATAAACTATAATATGACTTTCTATATATTATCAAGCAAATAGGAGTAAAAATCTAATTTATGAAAAAGTGACTTTTATCTTTATGGATATTATTAGTTCATTATCTACAGAGACAGACAGGATGTAAAAAGAATTTCACACCACAGACATTAATATTCATCAATTATATTTGTCTGATTCTAAGAATTTTCAACATTCAACTACCTCTTTGTTTCTGTGTATATATATGGTATGCATTAAAGCTCTAGCCTCCAGCTAGTTCATTTTCTTTTCTTGTACCTCTTTTTTTAAAATGCTGGCTTTTTTGAAAATTATATTTTCTGAGCTTTGATCAATTGTAGCGTTGACAAGTTGCCATTAACATCCTGCTAGTCAGATGGAGATACGTGGGGTTTGTTTCTGTGTCTTTCGCCATTGAAGCAGATCAGTATTTAAAGCCACCTGCCCAACCACCATTACTTCCTTTTCTAGACTTTAAAACTAGATATCTCCTCATCAAAAATTAGAGTGAATCTTCCTCTTAAAAAAAAAAAAAAAAAAAAAATTAAAAGACTGATCGATATTTGTAATATCCTTTCAACATCTGGACTTTATGCTGTTCTAAAAAAAATATTTTATCGATAGGAATTTTCATTAACAAAAAATTAATATAAAATATAAAAATTACATTGCTTGAAATGAAAGAATTGCATAGAATGTACTTTAATTGTTTCGCTTGATTTTTCAATATTCTAAGTGTTTTACTGGTAGCTGATAAAAATGAGACCTATGTTTTTTTTTTTACAAATTTTTCATAAAATGTAATAAATTCAAAATAAATAAAAATATAAAGTCCATGCAAAACAAGGCATGCAGATTGTTTACCATTTGTTAGTAAAAAAATAAATTGCTATGTCATACTTTTGAAAGGAAGTAAGTAGTTTGATGGCTACTAAAGACAAAAAATAAAATAAAATAAAATAAAAAAAGTTATATAATAACCCAAGAAAAGAACAACCATTTTAATTCAACAATTAATTAAATTGATAGAATCTAAAAATTTAAAAGAAATTGGGTGACTTTGTCTACTATAATTTAAACACCTATAACTTGTAACTAATTTATTTATTTATTTTTATAATTTTTAATATGAGATAGAAACATTATAGTAATATGTAGACTATACATGTCACTACCGGAAACATATAATATTGTCCTTTTTAATAAACAAAGAGAATTACATCTAAATTAATTATGACAGTAATTAAAAAATATTATACTTGTAATACAAATATATAAAGCTCGAAAATAAAACAATTGATAACCACAAATCCAAGTTATCCAACTAATTCAGAAAAAGCCCTCCCCTAACAATATATAGATGCATTTTCCTTTTTTTTTTTAAATGTAGTTATTGTTGTTAGCTAAATTAATAGAAAAGAATCTGAATGGTTGAATTCCATGACGTTAATTATTCAATTTCTGGTACATTGTTGCCATCAAAATATATAACAGCCAGCTCCATCGATCGGTTGCGATGATACAAAATAATTAAGATAATAATTAAGGAGGAAAGACTCAACACGTAGAGCAGAAGCAAGTGTTGTCACTGTTACGGGACAAGTGGGACTAATAAATTGTAGTAGGATCCATCCGCATCTATAAAGCGTGAGCGCAAATCACCCACCTTAAATGCAGTCCTTTCTGGATTCATTTCCAACTGATCCAATACAACATGTGTGCACCTTGTGGTTGAGGTTTTGCATAATAATCATCATCATATACATATATATATACACCTCTTCATGTTCAGATATACCTTCATTTATCACCTCTAGCTAGTTTCTTTATCTCTTTTCTTCTTCTTTTCTGGTCTTTAGATAAAAAAGAAAATGTATTATTTATCGTTGGTAGCTTACTACATATTTTTCAACTCATTAAAAGTGGCGTATGCTGTTTGTCTGCTGCTGTTATCTTTGTTTTATATGTACGTACTCGTCCAAAGCATGAAAGATACACAGAAGCTAGCAGTTTGGTTATGCAGACAAGAGGTTCTCAATTTGACGGCTTTGCAATCTGCACAAAATAATGTTGCTGCTGCTATTTCCAGTCGTCATTTCTCAAATCATTCCTATTATGCGGTTTCAGTGTTGTCTAACTAATTAGTATATATATAGATATATGTTTCTTTCTTTCTTTCTTTCTTTGTTTTTTGATATATACATAGATGTTATATATTTTTTGTTAATATGGTTGTGATGAATTTTCATGGAATAATTGTTGAGAAGCCATTGTCTTAATTAGTCGAGTCTCTTTTGTCATAAAAAGATTGTCTATGATTTTTTCCCTTTGAGGAAGGCTTAAAAGTAAGCATTTGATACTTATTTTTTTCATTAGTTTTATTTTTTCTTTTAAAAGAGGACTCTGCATCATATAACGTAAGCTTAGCTTAGCATCCCTTCTGCTTAGTAGCATAAATTGTCACTTTACTCCTAAACTTACACTGGAACGTATTCCTATTTGTTAACTTTCAAGCACCTCCTTGCACGTTTCTATATGTTGTAAAATTTGATTATGGAAGATGAGCCCACGTGGACCACTAATCCCTCTCTTGAAAGAGAGAAGTTATACGGGTAAATTATATGGATGGTCACTAAACTTTGTACTTAATTACAATTTGGTTACAAAATTTTAATTTGTATCTTTTTAGTTACCAAATTTCTATTTAGATTTCGTTTGTAGCCCATATAAAATATTTTGGTCCATAAATAATCCAATATTATCATTTTAGTCCAAAATTTAAAAATAGTGTACAAATAAGTATATCATTCTTAAATTGTAGTAATAAATTATTTAAATATATCAATACTATACAAATATTTTATTATTAACGTATAGTTTATTATATGCAAAAAAATTCAAATATTATATGTAAAAATTAAAATAGTAATTCAATATTTAAATATAATAATATTATACAAATATTTTATTAATTTATAGTTTATTATACAAAAATTAAAAATGAAGATGAATATTCATATTTGCTTAGTTCTCTAATCATGTAGTATTTTTACATTATTTTAGGAAAAAGGTACTCATCCTTTAAAAAATAATTTTTAGTTTTTCCACTATGTTCTATATGAATATAAAAAAATATGAACTTATTTGTATGCTATCTTCAAATTTTGAACTATAACGGTAATGATAGATTGTTTATGGAGAAAAAGATATTATAAAGACTACTTGTGAAACCTCAATAAAAATTTAGTAACTAAAAAGATACAAATTAAAGTTTTGTAACTAAAATGTAATCAAGCACAAAGTTTAGTGACCATCAATGGCATTTACCCTGCCGTTTGCCTCTGAGATGCCATTCACTGCAAAACCTTCGCGAAATTATAAAAAAAAAAAAAAATTCTTTATATAAAGAAAACAAATGGCTGCTGAAGAACAATAAGAAGGTGAATAAGAAGACAACAAAAGGGTGGTCGATTTGAAGAATAGGAAGACACAGGGACGAGAAGCTTGCTAGCTTTCAAAAAAAAAAAAAAAAAAAAAAAAACGAAGTGAAGAAGTGAAGAAGTGAAGAAGATGATGGTCAAAAAGCTCTTAAAAGTCCTCTTCTACACTGACCAGCGTCCATATTTCCAATGTAACGCGCTCATTCGCGTTTTTTTTCACTTGCTCTGCCACATCAGCCGAGAAGGGTTTATAAATCATGTTTTTGCCAAGTTGAGGTGTCTAAATGGCAAAAGTGAAAGTATAAGTGTCTGAATGGCAAAACATGGCAAGTTCAGGGGGCTGCGGATGTATTGTGCCATATAAATATTAAGTAGAGTGTAGTTATCAGTGGGAGAGTGCAATAATTTTTATCAAAATTCAAAAAATTACAATGAAAAGTAAATATTGAAGATGAGATACATGCGTCATTTGCATGTTAAAAACATTAACATTGATAATGAAGTGTGAATATAAACTATTGGAGTAAAAAAAAAAAAAAACCACCATCCAAGATATATATGTGGCAGTATATTCAATTATGTAGAATGTCAGTCTCTTAAGATATGATGGACATGGACTGACACTTTTCACATCCTCCATGTCAGCATCGATGCCACATTGGATTTCTATTAACCCATAGCCACATGCTTAGCAAGAGGTGGAGTATGTTTACCAAAGTTCTTTGCACCTTCATGCACCTTTTGCAGCTAAACCAAAACATTTGTTTGATTCAATTTTTCACTGCAATCACAATTCTTCATCAACGATATGCATTTTCAAAAGCAAATTAACCATGGTTTCCATCGTTCACAATAATATGATTTAAGATCGATTGGGAAATGTAGGGTGAAAATGCGCGGGAGGGTACCAAATTTTAGCTTTTATTTTAATTTGATTACTAAACTTTAATTTTGTATTTTTTTTCAAATTTTAAACTTATATTTAGTTTTACAACAGGTACTCAACAATTGTTTTGGTCATTGAACAATATAAAATTACTAGTTTAGTCCAAAATTGAAATTATTTTTACAACTAGACCTATATTTTCTATACATCAATATGAAATAAGCAAAAATTTGAAAATGAAAATTATATAGCATAATGAATATTTTACTCATGATTAAGCGATAGCTTAATGGAAAATCCAACACAGTGAATTCGAGAATTATTTTCTTAAAAATAGATAACCATTAAGTTTTCTTATTAGTTCTCGATATTTCAACAAGTATGAAAACTTAGAAATTTTAGGTCTCAAAATCCTTGAGTAGTTCTTTAATTCCACCTAGTAAGAGCATATTTATCAAAGCCTTGTGAAAGATAGATTTCTAAGACTTTGAAATTTTTGGAATAAATTGAAAAGATAGAAAGTTTCAAAGGATTAAAATGATTTTAAAGAAAAAATTTGGAGGACAAAAAAGTTTTGTAGTATCTTTTTGAAAAAAAATCAAAGTTGAATTACTGAAAACAAACAAATTGAAATTTAGTATCCAAATCACAAGTATACAGTTGGGTGATCACCTCTATAGTTAACCCGAAAATTGTAATTTTTTTTAAGAACAAAAAAATCAATTGAAATGTGCATAAAAATTCTTTACTTCTTCAAGAATGTGAACAAAAATATAGCACTTTCTATAGTACCAACCGTAGATCTTAAAGGACACGAGTTCTGATGTATGTCTTTGAAAATTCAAGACATACACCAAAGTCTGCATAGCAGCTATCCTCACAAATCCTAATTCTATGCATGGATTGAGGGAAATATAAAGGTAAGTAAAGAAAGTTGGAGGGAAATTAGATCTTGTGTTATTTAGCTATTAAAAGTTAATAGTAGGGATATGAAATTGAAGAGGAATTATTCTTCCTCATTCCCCTTGTAAGGTGAAATTGATTACAACCCACTTGGGATGTAAAATATTTCAACTCCAAAACACATCGTAATTTAAAGTTTTGTTTCTTTTTTGAACATTTCTCCTTCTTTTCTCTTTATTAATTAACTTTTAGTTACCAAACACAACAAAATCTATAGTTTTTATTCCCTTCCCTTCCTTTTAGAAAACCTTCCCTTCCCTTCTCTCTATAGTTGTCATGCATAGTGTAAGTGCTTCAATTTTTTATATCAATATTACTCCTTCTCTACCTCCATGATCTTTAAAAACGTGCAATTTCTTGGTGGAAACTGAAGCAATAGACTAGAAAGTACCTGCATTTTCTTGAAAATATTTGTTGTAACCTTTCTTGGTTTACAAATCAAAATCTATGTGATCTTTCATAGGCTTAACAATGATTTCTTCTTCTTGAATCTGTTCTGGATCAATAACAATGTCCTCCTCCTTGTTCTCTTCTTCTTCTTCAAAAATCTCTTCAATTGGGTTTGTGTTAGAGTTTCTTGCAATGAAAATAATAGGTAGTTGCTATTACTGCTGCTCATCTAAAATCCTTTAATATAGCTACTCTCGGAATTGTTGCCATTGTTATTATTTGTGTTTGTGTGGGTTTCTTCTTCTTAATTAAAAATAATAGGATCTCCTCCTCAAACACTAGATGTAAAAATTGTCGACTCTATTTTAATATATGGACCTTTGAATGAGTGGAATTTTAATTTGGCATTAGTGCTGACATGGAAGGAGGATGTGGAAGGCATCAATCCACATCTTAATAACTCACATGCTATAGAGGCAAATGTATTATCACGTATATGTCTTTTGTTACATTTGAGGGAATCGGACTAATGGTTAATTTTTTAATTATTTATTAAACTCGATTGTTAAGAATCAAACATTCATGATTTATTGTAAAAACTTTTTAACTTTTAGGATTGAAGTTATTATTATCGGTTACTAATTTCTTGAATCTAATATTGGTGGATACAAATATGATAACAACAATTTTTTATGATGTTGCCTCGATGGGCTTTACAATTAAGCAGAGTTTATCTTTGCAATTATTTGGTACGTCATCTGGTGACAATTAAGAATCAAGCAATCATGTTTTAATTGTAAAAACTTTGTAACTTTTAGGACTGAAATTATTGTTATCCATTACTAATTACTTGAATCTAATTCTGGTGGATACAAATATGATGACGACAACTTTTGATATTGTTGCCTCGGTGGGCTTTACAATTAGGCAGAGTTTATCTTTGCAATTATTTGGTATGTCATCTGGTGCCAATTACTGATCTTACTTCTATTGCAGTTATGTCAATTGCTGATCTTACTCCGATTGCATAAAGCTACTGTGAGAGAGCAGATGTCTTGGAAGACTAATTGGGAGATGGCCCACACCAAACAGATTTCTGCTGCTCCAATCTATGTAAGCATCTGTTCCCTGGTAAGGCCGTGACACTAATTACTCGGTTTGTTTGTTTTTTGTTTTTTTTTTCTCTTACGGTAGACATGGTGTGAGACAGTATATCAACTTGAATTGGTAATTTTATAAGCCAAGTGATGTGTGGACCTTTTTTTTTTTTCACTTGTCTTGTTTGTTATTTGTTACCCTGTCATATCCCGCATCTGTTTTTGGACTCAACTTTTGAATGAAACAAATGTGCTTTCAAATGGTTTTACTTTTTTTTTTTCAAAAATTAATTATGAACAGCGGATAACTATTTAATGTACTGACTTTGGCTATGATACAAATGGAATTGAAATAGTTGGATTAATTTATATTTAATTACAATCATTGATGTGCATCAATACCTGTAAAATGTATTAGTTGCTATAGTTAAATAAATAGTAATCTAATGGCTCTAATTTCATTTGTATAGATACAAATATTTGAACTGTAGAAGGACTCAATGGATGGAACCAAAAAACTTATTAACTATTAATAGTATTAATTTATTAGAGAGTAAATTACATTTTCCTCCCTGAAGTTTGACTTAATTCACACTCTTCTCTCTCTTTTTTGAAAATTAAACTTTTACATCTCTTAGTTTTAATTTTGTTAATATTTAAGCCCCTTCATTAACTTTTTAGTTAGGTTTTTCATATAAAAATATATTTAACTCCCTCAATTTTATAAAAATAAAACAGGTTAATCTCTAAGTTCTAATAAAATAAAATAATATAATCCTTCATTTTAAATTATTTTAATTTAAAATTTCAACACTAATTGAATTTTAGACATGTATATATATTCCCATCAATATATATATATATATTCAAGTTATAATTTTAATAAATGTATAAATATTCATAAATTTATTTTATATTCATTCTTTTACTTAATTTTATTGATTTTTGTTCCATTTAAAATTAGTATTATATAAAACTAAAATAATATATAAAATGAATTACTCTAAAAGAAAGTAAAACTAATGAAATCAAATATAAAAAATACATATAAAATAAAATTGATGAAAATTAATGACCTTATCTAAATTATAATTTGAATTTTTAATTTTAAAATGTTGATAAGAGTGTGTGTAATTGTTGAAAATTTAGTAAAAGCTGTGATTTTAAATTTGCAATAATTACAAAATTTAAAAATATTTTTATTTTATTAAAATAAAAAAGGATTAAAGTGTTAGTTTTTATAAAACATAGGGGTAAAATGTTTGGTTTTTATAAAATAGAGAATAAAATGTCTTATTGATTAAGATACTTATGGAAAATTTGACAAAAGGGCTAAAGTATTTGACGAAACTAAAACTGGGGATGTAAACATTTGATTTTCAAACAAGAAAAAGGAAAGTATAAATTAGGTCAAATTTCATGGAGGAAAATGTAATTTGCTTTTATTAAATTTATAGAGGGATAGATATAGTAGAATTGTAAGACTAATGCATTCAAATCAATTTGTATATATAAAGTTAATATTAGCTAGTTGTGAATCCATGCAATGCGTATACTTTAAATTAAAATAATTAAATAAATAATTTTAATAAAATAGCAACTAAATAAACTAAAAATATAATGTCACATTAATTTTATTTCTCTAATTTTTGTTGCCATAATTTTTTAGCTATAATAGTGTTAGTTTTGACTTTTGAGAATTATGTTAGTATTGCAATATGTATAATGATGTTTTAGTTAAAAATAATATTAAATAACTACTGCATATCTTTTATTTTAATTTTTTTTAAAAAATTAGAATTTTTAATGGTTTAGATAAAATGCTTAAATGATTTGACCTAGAAAAATACACTAGCATTGAGATATGTATAATAATATTTTAATTCAAAAAAACAATACTAAATAACTATCATAGTATTTTATTTTAGAAATTTTTGACAAAAATTGGAATTTTTAATGGTTGTACACATTACTTTTAGGAATGGATACAAAAATACAAAGAGGGACACTTATTAAAATTTAGGCTTAATGATTTTAGAGCTCTCTATATTTAATATATTACTTAAGAAATTAGAAATTTTTAGTGGTTTGGAAAAAATGTTTGAATGATTTAGGATAAAAATATATACATTACATGAATACACTTAGAATTTGAGTAGTACTATAATATATATATGTATGTATATATATATATATATATATATATATATATATAAAATAGTGTATTAGTTAAAAAATAATATGAAATAACCATAGTTAATATTTTATAATTTAAAATTTTTTAACAAAATTTTGAATTTTTAATGGTTTACACATTAGGTCATTTTATAAAATTTTTAATTGTTTGTAGCATACAATTGTTTTTTTTTTTAATCATAACTTTTTTTAACAAATGGAGATTACACTATATATATATATATATATATATATATATATATATATATCATATTATCTAGGGGAAAGGTGCAAATAAGCCCCTAATATTTGGGTCGGGGAGCAAATAAGCCCCTTACGTTTTTTTGGGGACCATTTAAACATAAAATTATGTTGTCTCTGTGTTTTTAGCCTCTTGATTGATAGAAGCTTTTTTAACTAATAAACACCATTATAATCCATTCAAATTTGCCGACTAGGATAGCCAAAGTCAAAGCTACTGTTGCAAAAAGGTGCTATTCTATATCTTCTCCTCACTTCTTCATATGCAGTTGACATTACCGCCATAGAGTAAAATGCTTTTGTTCCTTCTTCTTCTCCATGAGTGTAGTTTGATAGAATCGGAGAGATCCTTTCCTTTATCTAAACTCTATGACCATAAACAGATGTTCCACATTTAACATGCATTTCAACCCAATCATGAACACTCTTCCCATGCCTTGACCATCCTAATCGACCACACACCAAAAGGAAGCTCATGAGTACAACCCAATCAAGTTTAACCTCCACATTATTACAAACAATCTCTCTAAAAACTTGCAAATCCAACTTTGGTTCCATATTTTATGCATATCCAGAAAGCATTGAGTTGCAATCCATAAGACATAATTCCTCTAATAGATATCATCAAACAACATTCATGCGTTAAAAAGTCACATGCATAAAGTCAAATCAAACCCAACAAACAAACTTACCTCCCAACCCATTTTCACGCACAACCCATGTGAAAGGAGGCAGACTTGATGATAAAGCGAAAAAGAAGGCTTTGAAGGTAGCCACAGTGGGACAACGTACTGCATCGCCGATTAGGTGCCACCATTCCAGCTCGGCAACAGAGAGTCTTAACACATGCAAGGTATGTTGATCATGCTATTCAGCTCTTCTCGCAAGCTCCAATTCAGTTTTTTGAGTTCTTATTAGGTAATATTTGGCCTCAAGTACAAAAAGGGAACTCATAGACATTGAAAAAGAACTCAGTGCCATTTCAGCTCTAATGAAAAAGAAAGAATTGAAGATGAAGGAGGTTAACAGTCTTGTGTTGTTGCTCCAATTTCTCCACAAGAAAATCACGGACATTAATAACGTTCAATTAATTCCCTAAGAAAAATTCAAGAATGTATATTAAATCAAGAAAATTTCCAGTTTCTCCACAAAACCCAAATACACAAGATTTAAATTATCCAAAAATTAGAGCACCACTCTTTCTTTTCCTATTATCTCTTGTCGTTACTGAGAAAACCCTCAGTGCCGTTAACTATGCTCCTCTACTCGCTGCCTTCATCAACTTGTCATCCTAAGGTTGAGATGTCATCAATGTGCTTGCCAACACCGCTGCTTCTTGTCGTTGTGTTGCTGTCAGCGTTGTCACTCCCTTATAGTGACGAGTAGCTACTGTGTCGTTGGAAGCCGAGACCTCATTTATAGAAGTGAGTTTCAGATTGAAGAAGAGAGAGAGAGATGAGAGGTTGAGAATTTTGGACCGGAGTGGGAAGTGGTTGATAATTTTATTGTGTAGGGGGTTTTGTACTGGAGTGAGTGGGGAAGAGTTTGCCACATCAGATCGATTATAACGGTATTTATTAGTTAAAAAAGCTTTCGTCAGTCAAGGGGCTAAAAACACATAGACAACATAAATATGTGTTTAAATGGTCCAAAAAAACATAAGGGGCTTATTTGATTCCCAGCCCAAACATTAAGGGCTTATTTGCACCTTTCCCCTATTATCTATCTATCTATCTATCTATCTATTATTATTATTATTATTATAGAGTGTTAAATATTTTTTCTCTAGTGGTAATAATCAAGGATCAAGAGCCTTGATTTTGGCACCTCTAAAACTTGAACCTATCACCTCTAGTGGAGATTAAACTTGAACCTATCACCTCATGCACCAGGTAATCTCTAACAATAAGCTCCATACATGCTGTAGATAGATCCTTAAAAGAGTTAATATTCCTAAACATACAAATTCAAAATTAACTTCCTAAATAACATGGATTGCAAAAACATTGCTATCTGAAATGGAAGGACCTTTGTGTTCAGCTATTAGTGATCCATAGCTGTCAACAGCCAATACATATTAGCTTTTGGAAAACTTAGCTAGCAATGATTTTTTTAAAAAAAATTGAAGAACCATTAATGGTAAATAATATATGCTAAACATATTATCTTGTACTAAATATTATTTTCCTATTTAGTGCATTCAGTCAATCAAATACCAATAAAATATTGATTAATAAAATTACAGTGAAGTGTAAACAAGGTTTTTGTAGTTGTGGTAAATAATTCATTGCCTTTGAACATAACTATCGTAGTTGTTCCAAATACTAAGTTGTTGATTGAAGGGCCTCATATAGTAAAGACACAAAGGTGCCTTGTCAAATTTACCATTCAAGAATTTAAATTTGGTTCCATATAATTCTTGTGGACCAATATCATGTTTTCACTTGGTCTTCCATGGGAATGAGAACAAGATATCATTAAATGCAATAGAGAGATTATAAATCATTCAAAACAGACTAGAATATATTCAACTATATCCTAAATACAAATAAGAAATGCTAGTAAATAGCAATAAGCTTTTTCCTTCAATGTCTCCTTCAAATTAAGGAAATTTGAGCTTGTTAATGACTATAACCTATTAGCTACCTTCAGTGTTGTTGATTTGTTGCCACATCATAAGATACAAATGAAGATGCATAAAACTTCAGGGCAAATAAGAGACTTCTTTAACTAGGAGATTATCACATAAATATGCCTAAACTCATGATATTCCACATTATGTTTGTTTTATTGGTTCAGGAACAGTTTTATTTTAAAACAATTTTTTAACATCACATTATAGAAACAGTAATTGTGACAAAAACAGAATACAAAAATAGAATAGAAAAACAGAATAGAAAGCTTAAGGAATAAAAGCTTAATTCATATATTTTTCATTCAGTGTATAGACATATTTATATACAAATTCTAGGAGATACTACATTAATTAGTATGGTTGAGACACTACATTAATTAGTATGGTTGAGAGTTGA
>CATIWK010217023.1:0-25488 GCA_949634005.1 Mallotus japonicus
TCCAATAATGCGTTATTCACTGATATTATCCAAACAAGACCAGCTTTCTCAATAAACCCGTGTAATATTTTCCCAAACTCAAAGGCCCCTGCCTGTGCACACGCTGAAAGCACCCCAGTCAAGCTCACTTCATTTGGTCTCGTCCCTCCTCTCAGCAACTCCCTGAAATACCCAAAAGCCTCATCAAAACACCCACTGTGAGCAAATCCAACAATCATAGTGCTCCAAGATACATCATCCTTTACTGGCATTTCCAAAAACATTTCTTTTGCAAGCTCTAATTCCCCCATTTTCACATACCCAGCAAGCATCGCATTCCACGAAGTCAAATTCCTAAGTAACATCAAATCAAAGATCTTCCTCGCTTCCTTCATTTCTCCACCTCTAAAACAAGCAGTAATCACCGCATTCCATGCAACAACATTTGGTTCCAGCATTTCATCAAACACCTTCCTTGCATAACCAACACACCCACATTCTCCATACATGCTAATCAAAGTTGTCCCAACAAAAAGATGGTCAATTAAGCCATGCTTCCAAGTTTGACAGTGCAGCTGAATCCCACCTCTCAACGACCCTAAATTCGCTGCTGACTTTAGAACAAAGGCAAAAGAGAAGCTATCAGGAAATAAAAATGATTTCTTTCTCATTTCAATGAATGTGGCAATTGATTTTTGGGGACTATCCGATTCAGCAAAGCCTCGAATGAGGGTGTTGTACATGAAGACATCTGGGTTTGGAGTGTGGCGGAAGAGATTCAACGCGTAGTCAATAGAATCAGAGAGTACAATAGTGCAGTGGAGGAGTAGTTTTCCGATAATTAAAGGGTCGTTGTGGAGGCCAATTTTGAGTAAATTGGCGTGGATTTGCTTTAGTGAAGTTAGATTCTTGCAATTATTCAACAGAGAGAGGGACAGAAAATAAGGATTGTTCATTACAGTAAAGATATCGACTTTTTGATATTGCACACTCTTATTGCGAAGGATAAGGCTTTTTCACATTCTAGCTAGCATTTCACTGTCATTAATTTTATTCTGCAGACACGAGCAAATTGGCAAAGGCAAACGCTGATGCACTTGACTAATCAGAAGACACAAGAAAACTATTCCTGACAAAGTGGAGAAGTCCAACAAGCTTGTCATGAGGAGGCAGCAACTCTTTCAGCAAAGGCAGTTGACTCGTGGTGGTTACCCATGAAAATATCAATGGATTCCTTTCTGGGTCTAAAATTTTTTTACCAACCACTTCTTCTTGAGCTTTATAAGGGCTAAATGTTGCATTCACTAGAATGTCCAGGAGTCCTAAATCCTCCACTTGATTGATAATTCGACCACCATCAGGAAATAACTTCTTCATTTCATCTTCAAATATTCTCATCTTCTCAAGCAACTCCTCGACAGCTTTCTCTTGTGCTTCCCCATCAGTTGTGATGGCTCGGCCGATGCCTTCAAACAACTATAAGATCATAGTGCCATAATTATCAATAGAACAGTAAGAGTTCAACATCTTTTCATAAACATAAATAAATAATTTTTATTAAGAAGATGATCAAGAAAGAATCTTTGACCTGTTGTTGGATGAAACTCGCCCAGAAGCGAACTTGAGCTCTTTTGTAAGGATCATCAGGAAAGAGTATAGGAGCTTGATTCCAGGTTTCATCAATATATTCAAGAATGACAGATGATTCAGCTATTGGTTTTCCATTGTGGACAAGCACAGGGACTTTCTTGTGAACAGGGTTGTATTTGAGAAGCAATTGGCTCTTGTTGCTTAAATCTTCCTCTATATATTCGTACGGTATACCTTTAGCTCTGAGGACTACCTCCACCCTCTTAACATAAGTGCTAGCCCACATTCCATGCAGCTTTACTTTGTTTTCCTCTTCCATGTCTCTGTCAGCTTTTCTTAAACTTAGTTAGATCTTGAGAGCTTCAAAGCCAAATCTTTAAATCAGCTGCACAATATCTTTTTGAGCTATTTTTTATCAATAAAAGCTTTGCTTGTCAAAAGTTGTTTGTATGACTTTAGAGTATAGATTATTCATGACATTTATAAAATTTTCTTGGCCTACAAGTGATGATTAAATAAGCAAGAAGAACCTTTAAAAAAGCTTGTTACCATTCAATAGCCCTTTTCTCAAGAAATTTGATGAAGCACAAAATTAATCTGCCAACTGCCAAGTTTGAACTAGTCTAGTCAAGCTGCCAGTGAATCTAATATTGTTGACCAACTAGCTAGTGTGGCCTGTTTGCAGCTTAATCATTTTTTTTTCCTCCGGTGGATTTGAGCTTATCAAATCCAGCTTAATCATCAATTCATTTGTATGAATCCAAAACATTGTTGACCAACTAACCTTTTTTTTTTTATTCAATGAGTATCGTTGGAACGGGGAGAAGACAGTTAGTTGTTAGTAATTAGTATTTTAAAAACTATTTTTGTGAGCCACCAATAAGGGAGGGTTTTACAAACTTAGTGAAAAGAGAAAAATTGAACTGAAAATAGAGACAAAAGCAAAAAAAACTCTTGAGTTAGGCCTCAAGTGTATTTTGTTGACAACTTACTGATGAATTAAATATTGAAGAGAGTGAAGAGAGTAATTAGCATTTGAGAAGCTTAATCAAGAATATGAAATAAATTTGTGGGTCAATGAAATCTAATAGTCATTTGTCTACGAGAACATTTAAGATATAAAGTTCAAATTTACTAATATTTAATTTTGATATAGTTTAAAAGAAAATAATTAGTTCCTATTGTATAGTTCTTCAGTATTATTGTTTGCTTTTTTTTTTTAATTTTTAATAAAAAAAAAATAGAATATATGTATATATATATGCATACACACTAAATTTTCATAATGATGAAACCACGTTTATTACAAACATAACTAGAAGCTCTCCATAGGACCTTGGAGATTGATAACAAGACGCTCGTGGATATTTTACAGGGAACAAGTCACAGTCCTTGTCATATTTGTTCCTAATTCCAGAGGTTCGGTGGTTGATTCATGGACACTCATGTGGACTTTGGAGAGAAGCAAATGGATGTGCTGATTCTCTTGCTAGTATTGGCTTTTCTTGCCCTGCCCTGTAGGTTTACATATTTGGGATTATCCTCCTAATAATGTTAAAGACATTCAGATGTAGCATTCCCATGGCGTTGTACTGTGTAATGTCTTAAGGCTTTTGCCTCCCTTTGAATGAAAAAAAAAAGAGTAGTTAACACTCTTGCCTTTTATTTTTTTATTGGCATAATATATTTGCAGTCCTTTATACTTGGTATAATTTATCAATTTGATACCTCAACTTATAGTTTTATCATTTCAACACTTAAACTTATATAAAATGCACTAGTATTCACTAATCTAATGACATAATGCATCTACCACTCCCTGTACTTATCAATTTTTATCAGTTTGATGATAAGTTCAACTGTTAAAATGGCAAAACTATAAATTGAAATGTCAAACCGATAAAAAGTGACAAGTACAGAGGGTCATGGATGTATTATGCCTATTTTATTTTAGCATAAATGAAATTTATGCCTTAAAGATAGATAGAGCTACATAAATATTGCAAGAAGCCAAACACATCATGTCACTGAAAGGTCAAGCAGTAGATGGCTGGCCATATATTTGCCTCAGTAACCTAAGAAGTCCCACCAGCTCCTCATGAGGAGGGGATAATTCTTTCACTGCAGGTAACTCGTTTATAGAATTAATCCAGGAGAAGATCAATGGGTTCTTATCTGGGTCTATGATCTTCACACCAAGGACTTCTTCTTGTGCCTTGTAGGGACTAAACGTTGTACACATTGCAATGTCCACAAGTCCAACATTCTCACCATTAGTTACTGGAACACCATCTTGAAATAAGTCTTTTATCATTCCATTTTCAAGCACCTTTAAATTCTCCATCACTTCCTTGACTGCTTTCTCTTGTGCCTCTCCACTAGTTGTAATCACCAGGAACATTGTTTCAAACAACTGCAATTACAGACAAGCAACCATGTTAATTAGTTTCTTATGTTGATCTAAGAAAAAGCTTTAGGTATATGTTATTTTATATTTTCATAAGTTCTGGGGTTGGAGTTCAAGTTTTATACGTGAAAAAAAAAAATAAAAGTTGAAAAAGTTTTATCCTTATAAACTCTATCCGATTTGATATGGATTAATCGAAACTTTTGTATTTATCAGATATGAAACGTAATTACCCAAAAGAAGGAAAAAAAATCTTTAGTACTGTTGTGTTATTACACTTACCTTTTGCTGGATATACTGGGCCCAGAAGCGAACTTTAGCTCTTTGATAAGGATCCTGAGGCAGAAATTTAGGGCCATGATTCCAAGTTTCATCAATGTATTCAATGATGACAAAAGACTCTGCAACTGGTTTTCCATTGTGAATAAGCACAGGAACTTTCTTGTGAACAGGATTGTATTGAAGAAGCAATTGGCTTTTGTTCATCAAATCTTCCTCCACATATTCAAAGGCTATGCCCTTAAGTTTAAGGGCTAGTTCCACCCTCTTGGTGAAAGGGCTTCCCCATGTTCCATGGAGTATCACTTTGTTTGCATCTCCCATTCTGTTTCTCTATGAAAGGAGTTGACTTGGATCTCCGATATAAAGAATGTCATGTGCCATTCCTGACTTACTTGCCAAGCATTAATGCCAATTTGCAACTACACCCACCAAGAATAAATTAATAGAAGTCAACAATAATCCAAATCTTGAATATGCTTCTGCCATTTCTTTGTTTTTTAATACAATGGATAAAGGTTATGACCAAGTAATGGATCCATCGACTTCTTGCTCAACAAGAAACCACATACATATAATATATAGATAATGTCTATCTCTGCTACTAAAGGTGACATTTTAATTGATTATATTAAGAGATGCAAATTAAAAGTCATTCAAAAAAAACAAAAATCTTTCAAAAAAAGAAAAAACAAAAAGCTTGTGTCAAGAATGGGATTCGAACCCATGCCCTTTCGGACCAGTACCTGAAACTGGCGCCTTAGACCAACTCGGCCATCTTGACAGTGTGGTAACTGCCACATCAAAAAAATCTTTGAAAATTGTTAGGAAAATTAAAAACTCCCGCCCTTTTCAAAATGCCATTTCGCCATATGCTTTTCTCTACACCGATCCAACCGAATGAATTCTTTGATCAATCAAAACCTCCAGACGAGGATAATCCCAAAATCCTTTTCCAAATTCATATCATCACTACCCGTAACTCAAAACGCATCATTTTTTAAACCCAACGAATATGAACACCTATATCCCACTCCTTTCCTTGACCCTTTTCGCTTCTTCACTAACTACACGAAATCCACGCAATATACAGTTAAAGAAACAAAAATTATCCATACCCATTTGCTTAAAACGGCTCTATTTCACTCTGATATTGTCGTTGCTAATTCTTTACTTGATTGGTATTGTAAATCCGGTTCTTTGTTTTATGCATTGAAATTATTTGATACAATTCCTCAACGAAATGTTATTTCTTGGAATGTTATAATTTCTTGTTACAATCGTAATTTGTTGTTTGAGAATTCAAGGAGATCCTTTTGTAGGATGCATTTTTCTGGTTTTGAGCCTAATGATATCACTTATGGGAGTGTTCTTTCGGCTTGTGCTGCTTTGCAAGCTCCTAACTTTGGCGAGCAGGTATATTCGCTTGCGATAAAGAATGGTTTTTATTTAAATGGTTATGTTCGTACGGGAATGATTGATTTGTTTGCTAAAAATAGTAGGTTTGAGGATGCTTTGAGGGTGTTTTATGATGTATTATCGTGTGAAAATGTGGTTTGTTGGAATTCTATTATCGCTGGGGCTGTTAAGAATGGTGAAAATTGGATTGCTTTGGATCTTTTTTGCAAAATGTGTAGAACATTTCTGATGCCAAATAGTTATACCTTCTCAAGTATTTTGACTGCTTGTGCTACTCTCGAAGAAGTTGAAATTGGGAAAGGAATTCAAGGGCGGGTGATCAAATGTTGTGCAAAAGATGTCTTTGTAGGGACAGCTATAGTTTATATGTATGCAAAATGTGGGAGTATTGATGAAGCTGTAAAGGAATTTTCTCAGATGCCAATTCGCAATGTAGTTTCATGGACTGCCATAATATCTGGTTTCGTTAAAAGGGATGACTCTATCACTGCCCTTGAATTTTTTAGGGAAATGAGGAGAAAGGAGGAGGAAATAAACAGTTTTACTGTTACTAGTGTAATTAGCGCATGTGCAAAACCAGATTTGGTTCAAGAGGCAATCCAAATTCATTGCTGGATTTTAAAAACTGGGTATTATTTGGATCCAGTGGTAGGGGCTGCTTTAATTAATATGTATGCAAAAATGCATGCTATTGATTTGTCAGAAATGGTGTTTAGAGAAATGGAATATGTAAAGAACCCAGGAGTATGGGCCATTATGATTTCTTCTTTTGCTCAGAATCAGAGCTCTAAAAGGGCAATTGAGTTGTTGCTGAAAATGCTACAGGAGGGTCTAAGACCTGATAAATTTTGTTTTTCTAGTATCTTGAGTGTTACAGACTCTTTGTGCTTAGGGAGACAAATGCACTGCTACACTCTTAAAACTGGATTTTTCCTTGATCTTTCTGTTGGTAGTTCTCTTTTCACAATGTACTCAAAGTGTGGTAGTATAAGGGACTCTTACAAAGTCTTTGAGCAGATTCCTGTCAAAGACAATATTTCATGGGCGTCAATGATTAGTGGTTTAACAGAGCATGGCTGTGTACATCAAGCTTTTGAGCTTTTTAGAGAAATGCTGTCAGAAGGAACTAGACCTGATCAGATGACACTGTCTGCAATCTTAAATGCATGTTCCAATCTTCTTTCCTTGCGGAAAGGTAATGAAATTCATGGGTTTGCTTTTCGTGCTGGAATGGACAGAGAAGCACTAGTTGGTGGTGCCCTTGTTACCATGTATTCAAAATGCAGAGATCTGGAATCAGCAAGGAAAGTGTTTGATATGCTTCCAACAAAAGATCAGGTTTCATGTTCTTCCTTGGTTTCTGGATATGCACAAAATGGGCTACTTGAAGAGGCAGTGTTACTTTTTCATGAAATGCTGATGTTTAATGTCACAATAGACTCCTTCACTGTTTCATCTGTTATTGGAGCTACTGCACTATTAAATAGGTTGGATATTGGAACTCAACTTCATGCCCATCTCACAAAATTGGGCTTAGATTCAGATGTTTCTGCTGGAAGTTCACTTGTTACAATGTACTCAAAATGTGGAAGCATTGAGGATTGCTGTAAAGCATTTGATCAAATTGACGAACCTGACTTGGTAAGCTGGACAGCTATGATTGGTAGCTATGCTCAGCATGGAAAAGGCACAGAGGCTCTGAAAATCTATGAGCAAATGAGGGGACAAGGAATTAGACCTGATTCAGTGACTTTTGTGGGGGTTTTATCTGCCTGCAGCCATGCCAATTTGGTTGAAGAAGGCTATTTGCATTTCAATTCCATGACTGAAAGATTTGGCATTGAGCCCAATAACCGTCATTATGCTTGTATGGTTGATCTTCTTGGCCGCTCAGGTAAATTGGAAGAGGCAGAAAAGCTAATTAACAGCATGCCTATTCACCCTGACGCTTTAGTTTGGGCAACACTACTTGCTGCTTGCAAACTACATGGAGATGTTGAGCTTGGGAGGAAAGCAGCCAGAAAGGTTTTGCAATTAAACCCAAGTGATGATGGAGCTTATGTATTGTTATCAAACATGTTAGCAGATGTAGGCCAATGGGAGGAAGTCCTAGAAATTAGAAGCTTGATGACAGGAACTGGGGTTAAGAAGGAAGCTGCCTGGAGTTCCATGTGACATTGTGATGCTTTTGGTAAGTTTTGATAGATATTTCGGTTTTCAATTGCTCTTCAAAGTTCCGTTTCAAATTAGTCTCATTTCATTGGAAACTAAAATATGAAACTTTCCCGATGACAATGTATTCCATTAGTCCACAATACTTTGAGAATTAATAATGTGCAAGTTTTCCGTTTACACTATAGGAGTTCATAGTGTTTTCCTTTTAAGCTGCACCTGTAAAGTTGATACTAAGGCTGTGCATTAAAGCAAACCAAAACCATATATTATCATAGTCAATTTGGAGGATTTATCTGACTTGACATAAATTAGATGTTGTACCATTTGCTCATGGTTAACCAGTCAACATTACAGGAACAGAAAAGGTAAACTTGTCAATAAATCAGGAAGATCTCTCTGTCAAAAATCGATTATCTGGTAATTGGATGTGCCCCATTGCCCACAGAAGATGATTTAGACACAACTGAAGACATGACGAGGGGCTATCCAGCAGCTTTGGTGGATGCAACTTTCCATCGTTTGGCACCCTGTAAGTTGATCAAAATTCACTATATCCCCTTTAGTTCGAGGAATGGTTCTCACATGCTGCACACTGTTTAAGCAGATTTCCTCTTCTTTCTTTGCCAACTTTGTGGATGTGCAAGTACCCCCATAATGCATATCTTTTATGCGTGTCAAAGGAGTTGTTTTGGTTTAGCTGCTTCTCTTCCTTGCTACCATGCGAGTTGATAACTTAGCTGCCACCTTCTGGAGGAAATTTGGGGAACAATTTAAATTTTTAAGTAACTGCAAAATCTTAGTGGGGTTATTTATTTTATTTTAAGCTACAATATATGATTGTCACCTCTCGCACTCCTTTTATAATTCTCGTTCGCTTTTCTTTCTATGTTTGTTAAATGGAATAAGCTAGAGAAATGAGTATGTCCAGGATGTTTACTAGCTTTGCTGGTCCATTGCAGGAGTTCATCGTTATTGCTCTATGAGTGGGGGAAGCATAACTACAGGGTCTTGAGATCGACAGTGGATACCAGCTACACCTCATACGTATACTTGGGAACAGGACCTTGAATTGCAAGACTAAACTGCAGAATTCGGACGTATTGTGTATCAGGGGGGAACAAGTGAATTTATTCATCACACCATGAGATTTTTAGTTACAATAGTAGTTGCTATTTAAAGCTGTGATTAGACACCCAGCGTAAATGAAAGTGAAACATAGAAATTGTCAAATCGAAATTTTCCATGCAGAGGAAAAGAAGAATTGATGCATTCGTTTGAATGTGTTATGCTTACATAATGCACATTATTATATCTGAATCTGAAAATCTTAGTTTACAGTTCTTTTGCAGAAGCTCATAAAAAGAATGTGTGTGTATAATACATAGTCGCTGGTAAATTTCAAATATTTTCGGTGACTTACGAATGAATTTAATTCTTGTGCTAGCAAATCCTAAGCAACTCTAAAGGATATTAAGACACTGGATAATTTATTCTACATGATACTTTGGTAATGAAGAAAATAGTATCACAGATAAAAATTTCAGAACTGCATGATAAGCTGTATTCATGAGTCGCTACTCAAAAAGATGATGACTTGCCAGAAAAACGGTAAAGCAATCTGTTGCTTTACTGAGGATTTCCTTTCCACTGCATCAAAGGCCAATGGTTTTTTTTTTGAACAAAGGCCAATGGTTCTCTGTCCATTAATTGGCCAACGAACCAAGAATAATATTCTATTAAAGGTCGCATCTTCTGAAAGTGGAAAAATTCTTTTGATTGTGGCATCTACACCTGCAAACTTGTCTTTGGCCTCTCTTCAATCATATTTGAGATATTTGCCTCCTGATACACAAACACAAAGTTCATAAAATGTTAATATTTAGAATTATTAACCATACATGATATAGGAATCATTTATCTGTGTGAATAAAACAAAATAAAACAGCTTTGATTGACCCATATATGATATAGGAAGCATATTTGGCGTTCACCTCTCTCACTCTCTTTCTCTTTGCAGTCACCATAGATCACAAAATATGCCTCCAGGATTTGAATCATAAATGCCCAGACATTCCATAGGTTGAATCATCCTCATATTGATCGTGTAACAACTGATTCCTGAAAAAAAAAAAATTTACACAGCTGAGAAAAATATATAACATGGCAAGAAAGAAATTCAGAGAAAGAAAAAATTGAGTCACCACTAACATTTTTTTCTGCTGTAAATTATTTTAAGCTTTTAGCTGCCAAGTACTTTGTACTTGAAACGTGTCAGCTGTGGTATATTTCAACTTTCATTAAAAACTAATGCATAAACTTCCACTTTCAAATCAAGAATCTGGTATGCAGACTCTTTCATGAATCAGGCTAACAACTTCTTGGAAGCTTTATTCCTCTGTAGCTTTTTATCTCTGATACCATCATAAAGTAGCTCATATGCATAATATGTTATGTAACTTTTCCTCAACAAGACTTCCACAAGAATCTTCGGTGCTGCAACCACCTTTTTATCAGCTTCAAAGATCGTATCCACAGCCTCAGGGACAATACCAATGCGCACCATGAGATGGATAATACCAACTGCTTCATGAACCCTATGCTGAATGCACAGACAATTTAATACCCGTCCAAATGTTATCAGTGATGGAGTAAACCCTTTCTCAATCTCTTTCAGGAGAAAATCATATGCAGAATCAACATTTCCCATTATGCAGAAGCCATCAATCATGACACGGTATGTATAACTGTCTGGGGCACAACCCTTATCTCCCATCTCATGAAAAAGATTTTTTGCCATAAACATATCTAGCTTTTCAGAGAAGGCATTAATCATGACATTGTAGGTAGCTACTGTATGACAAACCCCATAATGATGTTCCATTCTTCTGAAGAGCTGGTAGGCTTCATCCAAGTCCCCATGATTGCAAAAACCACTTATCACTGTGCCAAAACTAATAGTATCTGGAGTTAGTCCCTTGTTTCTTATTTCTTCCAGCAAGTCTAGAGCCTCATTCACCTTACCAACTTTACATAGGCTCTCTATAAGTATATTATATGTGATTATGTTGGGAATACATCCCTTCTCCATCATCAGTTTAAAGGTTTCCGTCACATCTTCAGGTTTTGCAGCCTTGCAGAGGCCATTCAGTACAGTGTTATACGTGATTACATCAGGAGTAACTCCATGGCTCCACATGCTATCTAGAATCCCAATTGCATTTTCCATTTTCAATTGTTTACAATACCCATCAATCAGTGTATTGAATGTAAAAATGTCTGGAATATATCCCTTAGCAGTGGCATGATTCATTAAGTTGTTGGCATCAGAGACACAACCCATCTTGCACAAACCATTTATAACTAAATTGTAAGTCCACATATCTGGGATCCAACCTTTTTTTGACATGTTATTCATCAGCTGCAGTGCTTCCAAAACATGCCCTTGTTGAGACAGCCCTTTAATTACTGTGTTGTACAGAACAATGTTAGGCTTTAATCCTTTTTCCAGTGCCTCGTCAAAAAGAGCCAGGGCACGATCTATGTCACCATCCTGGCATAGCCCATTAATTAGGGATGTATATGTGAACTCATCAGGCACAAATCCCTTGAAAATTGCATCTTTCAGAATCCTATCAGCATCTTGCACCTTACCCACTCTGCCATATCCATCAATTAAAGTGTTATAAGTGAAGCCGTCAGGCTCTAACCCTTTATTCACCATTTTATGCAGATAGTTTTCAGCTTCTACAACTTTAGAGTTCTTGCACAATCCACAGATTAATGTGTTAAATGTGACAACATCAGGAGCTAGGCCTTCCCTGGTGACACTATCCAACAAACCGATAGCTCCCTGAAGCACACCATTTCTGCAAAGCCCTTGGATGAAGATATTAAAGGTAAATAAATTTGGGCAAACTCCACTCTTCAACACCTTGTTGAGCAGTTTTTCACCTTCTTGTATATGCCCCTTCTTACAAAGAATATGTATAAGCTTATTAAACGTTACAATGTCAGGGAAAATACCCAGACTAAGCATCTTATTAAACAGTTCATAAGCCTCAACTTGATAATCCTCTTCATAAAATCCACCAATAACCGTACAATAAGCAACTGCATTAAGCTCACACCCTCGAGAAGGCATGTTATTAAGAAGCCTTAGAGCTGCATGAGGCCTTTTTGTCCTACAAAATGACTTTATCCTAATTGTAAATGTATAAACATCAGGAACAATTCCTTTACCTATCATTCTCATATACACTTTATGAGCTTGATTAAAATATTCATACTCAACCAATATATTCATAATTGCATTATAAGATAAAACCGATGGCTCGCAATCATAAAAATCCATTCTTTCAAACACATCAACAGCTTCTTGAACCTTCTTCTTCATGCCATAGTGTCTCATAGCTGCAATATACACTCCTTCCAATAAACTATTATCCACATTCAACCTCATTTCCATGATCACATTCTCCATTGCATCAAACTTACCATGAAACCCAAGTTTATCAACAATACACTTATAAGTTAAAAATGTGTGCTTGAACCCATCTTCCCTTTTCACAGAATTGAAAATTGAAAGTGCTTTTAGAGGGTCCTTTTGGTACTTCAGTACGGCAGCTACATGTTTAGGAAGCAAAGTAGAACCCATCCCCAACAAATTACTTAAAAGCTAATTACTTTACATCACAACCCATCAAACCTTAACTGATTTTATAACCAAAGCAATCATTCATCCCCAACAAAGTATAAAAAGCTAATAACTTTACATCAAAACCCATCAAACCCAGATGATTTTATAACCAAAGCAACCTTGTTTTGCATGCTTCAATCTTTAATTATCCTAAAAATACCACAAAAGCAAAGCAATTACAGCACAAGAAAACAACAGGAACAAATTTAGATTTCTTGAAATGAATTACCTGTAATATCGACACAGAGAGTGCGTTGCCATTCTGACGGTGCCGTTGGGTATAGATTTAGCTTCTGCCAAGTGACAATTCGTTAGGGTTTTAGACGCAAACCAGTTAAAAAAGGTAGTATTTCTGATGTTTCATAGCATCCCACCTGGGGGATGTAGCTCAAATGGTAGAGCGCTCGCTTTGCATGCGAGAGGCACACGGTTCGATCCCCTGCATCTCCACCCTTTGTTTTTGTTTTCCGTCTCAGTTCTCATCATCAACCTCACTCCAACTCTCCAAGACTCCAAGTGTGAAAGAAGCAAAGAAGCGAATGTACGGTTTTACTTATGAATTTCAATAATATAATTACTTTTTTTAATTTAATATTGATTTAGTTTACATAAGTTTATTATATAGTTATATTATTGTACATTTATAAAAAAATATATAACAATTTTGTTAATAATAAAGTAGTAAAGTAAGAATTCTTTTTTAAGGCGTATAATTCTACCATCATCAATTTAAAATGAAGAGTTGTCCTCTATTATACAATTTATCGATACTTAAGTCATATAACATTCTTATTGATAAAAAAAATATAATAATATTAAAATCATATAACTTCCTATTAACTAAAAAATATAATAATACTTACGTAAAATATGTATGTAATATATATTCATATATAATTTTTATTAAGGAGATAATATGATTTATAAATTGCATAATAGAGACAATTATTTTTTAATTAAATAAAATTTAATTTCATAAATTATCCTCTGTAAAATTCAAATCATGCCACTTATAATACCTATATAGTTCTCTCCAAATCCATGCATTTTTAGATCAGTCAAATGGTGGAAAATGGGTGAGCATATCCTTTTCTTTTGTGATTTTTTTTTTTTAGAATATTCTTTTGTGAATATTTTACTTTATTCTTTATTGATAAATTGGACAAGAAAAAGATAAAAAATAAATTAATTAATTAAGGATAAGATAAGAAAGGAATAAGGTTTTTTCAATCTTCAATTTCATGCATGCAAAATATACATACAAAGTCAAAAGGTCCCCCTACATCCCATGCATAGTTGGTTCACATGCATGTTTAAAATGATAAGATTCAAATTTTTATTGGTATGTTATCTAATCATTTAGGTGTATAAAAAAATAAAAGAAGAATCAAATTTTGTTATTCAAATTTATGGAGATGCGTCACCTTAAATAAATATAATGAGAGCAAGTATTGATTGCTATATATGATAAATGTACAGTCGGATGAGGATTGAATAAAACAGCAAAATATTGAACTGAATATTTTTTGTTTTTTATAGTTAAATAATTTTTTATCATTTTTTATAAGAAATATTTTTTATATGATACTTCATTTTATATTGTCTCAAAACAATAAATAAAATTTTTTATGTTGTTTTCTATTTTAATTAATTTCTCAAGAAAAAATTGTATTAATGGTGTTTGAATTTCTTAATTTTTGACAATGCAATGTCTAAATTTTTTAATTTTTGAGATGTTTTATTCAATTGAAAGTCTAAACTAAAAAAATAAGTTCAGCAAGTGCTTCTGACCATGGGAGGCGTTCCACATCGGGACTTTGAGGGGTATGTGAGTGGGTTATATACCAGTATCTAAGGGTTAGGATATCCCTTTTGGAGTACTCCACTGGTATCCCTAACCCGTGTGTGAATGTGTTAATGTGAATGATAAAAAAAAAAAGTGCTTCTGACCGACTAAGACACACATGGCACAATTAGTAAAGTATTATGGGACCGACTAAGTCTTTACTTTGTAGCCTGTGGTTCAGGTGATAGACATTATAAAATGATGTTATGAGTTTGATTTTCCCCCCTTGACCTCCAGTTCTTAAAAAAAAAAAAATACTGTAGGCCAAATAAAGATGACTCAAACTCCATATGATTTGCCACATACACAATAATGCTAGTTTTATTAAAATAACCTCAACTTATGTTAACATATAGATAGATAAGACAAAAGACAAAAATTGCAATTTAGAATTTGTAATTCAAAATTGCATTCATCATTATCAATTTGTTATTGTTTCTTCTTCTTTTTCTAATAGATATATGAATGTACATAAAAGGTGGATGTAATGAACGGGTGCTTATGTGAAAAATAACGAGTTATAAGGATTTCATGGACGGATACAAATTCAGGAAGAAGATTTAAACTTGTGAGAATTCTTCTTGCAATAAGACATTTCAGTGGTTTGAGATATAATAAGTGCAAGATCAATAAGCATAATTTGTGGTTTGTCAACAAGTAAATCAAAACTTAAATAAAGTTAAAGAAAAGGAGTTTCTCATTTTTTTTAGGAATTGATCTGCAAAATGGTCTTCTCCTACAGGTCAGCATTGTTAAAAAAAACTAAAAGAAAATATTGTATCTTTTACTATCTTTTAATGGAGGATTGTGCTGATCTGGGTTGAATGTGAAAGGGCAAATGAATTGAGCTCCCACTATTATTTATGTCAAGTTTTTTTCTTTTTCTTATACTTGCAAAATTGGGTACATGAATTTTCCTGGCTAAAAAGAGAAAATTGAGATACTTATTTTTTAATTTAAAGAAGATAAGGTTATTTAAATAAAGAGGGTAAATAAAACACATTCTTCTTGTCCTCTGACAAGTTTGTTTGTCTTGTCTTCTGACAAGTTTGTTTGGTTGTTTTTTCTTTTGATTCTCAAATGGCAAGCAGCAGTTTCTCTGCCCAGGAACTAGAGGAAAAATACTCGCAAACCTCCATCATGAAAGAAGAAGTAGGAGGCTTGGACCTAGCAGGATTTGCATCTGAACAACAGAACGACGATCTGAGATGGAGCATTGTGGGTCGTTTCCAGACAGAGAAAACGATAAATTTTCTGGCTATGAAAAATACGCTGGCAGCCTTATGGAAACCAGTAAAAGGAATGTGTATCAAGGAGCTGAGTCCGGTGTTATTCCAATTCCAATTTTTTCACGAGTTGGATTTGAGGAGAGTGCTAGAAAAGAGCCCTTGGACTTTTGAACAACATGTTCTTTTGTTCAAACGGTTGGTGCCAAATGACCAACCAACAAAAATTCCCTTATTTGACATGGTAGCTTGGGTGCAAGTCTTTGACTTACCTGTGGGATTTTTCTCAGAAAGAGTAGGGGTGATGATTGGGAATTTCATTGGAAAATTTCTGGAATCTGATCCTAATAATTTCGATGGGTCATGGCGTACTTATATGAGACTTCAGGTGGCTATAGATGTTCGGCTACCATTAAAAAGAAGAACGAGGATGAAGAAACCTAGAGGGGAATGGGTCTAGATAAACTTCAGGTATGAGAGACTTCCATCTTTCTGCCATTTTTACGGGATTATTGGTCATGTTGACTCTTTTTGTGAAAAGCTTTACGATAATCCCACAGAAAAGAAAGATTACTCTTATGGCTCTTGGTTGATGGCGAGAACTAGAAAGGCCGGAGGTTTGAATGGTGAGTGGTGGTTGCGCCAAGGTCCGCCAGAGAAGAAAAATAAGGAAAGTCCTGAAAATGGGGAAGAAATGGTAATTGATACGCATGATCAACGCAACCACAAAAATAAGGAAAGGAGGGATAAGGGCATTAATGAGGGAGGAATAAGGGGAACTGAGTTAATTCAACGTGATCAAGGGATAACTATAAATGCTAACAAATCTGGTGCTAATGAGGTTGGTAAATTTTTAGCAACTACTGCAGACGTTAGTCAATAGGATGGTATTATTTTTACTGACCCAAAGAGAAGAAGAGGGGAGGATGATGTTGTTATGAATGTTGAGGACACTGGACTGGGACAAATCTCAGAAGCCCACAACAATTCTGAGTTAAAAAATGGGATATCGGCGGGCCTCTCTCCACAGGCCTGCCGGACGCCATGAGTACTCTAAGCTGGAATGTTCGGAGGCTTGGGAACCCACGAACCATTCAAGAGTTAAAACATATTATGTTTTCAAAGAGGCCCAATATTATCTTCTTAATGGAGATAAAAGTTCCAAAAGAAAAAGTGGAGGTGGTTAGGGAGCAGCTGGGGTTCGATAGCTGTTTTGTTGTAGAGGGATGTGGTATTGGAGGCGGTGTGGCTCTTCTTTAGAAAGACGCAGGTATGGTTAATATTCTGAGTTCCTTGATGAATCACATTGATGCTTTTGTTTCTGATTCAGAGTTGGGTTCTTGGAGGCTTACCGGTTTCTATGGGTGCCCTTTGAGAAGTAATCGAAGTGAGTCTTGGAATAGGCTTCGATGGTTGTGTGATCAGTCACTGGCTCCATGGATTTTTTAAAAGGATTTCAACGATATCCTTATGCCAGCTGATAAAAGGGGAAGAATTTCACATCCCCGTTGGCTGTTTAATGGATTTAGAGCAGCTATATCTTATTGTGGTTTAACTAATCTAAAATGGGTTGGTTACAGGTATACTTGGGAGCGGGGCAGGGGCAGTGAGCGGTGGGTGGAAGAAAGGCTTGACATGGCATTTAGGTCCGCTTATTGGTGTAGTAAATTTCCGGATGCTACCTTATTCCATTTGGGTGTTATTAGTTCTGATCATGCTGCTCTGTTCCTTCAAGCGGTGAAGCATATTTATAGGCAGAGGAAGAGAGGCTTTCATTTTAAAAACTCTTGGATTCGTGAGTTGGGATGCCGAGAGGTAGTAAGCAGCAGCTGGGGTGATAGTGTGGCTTTACCGATCCAAGCAAGGCTAGATAATTGTGGCCAGAATCTTATGTGTTAGGGGGAGCAGCTAACTAAAAGTTTCAGGGATCACCTTGATACCTGTGAACTCAAATTGAAATCTCTCAGGAATAAGACTGACGCTATTTCTATTCAGCATTTTAGTGAGACTCAGAATGAGTTTGGGTCAATTCTTAAGCAATAAGAAGACTTTTGGCATCAGCGTGCTAAGCAACATTGGCTGCAATTCGGTGACTCAAACTCTGAAGGATAGGAATGGTGAATGGAGAGACTGGAATAATAGGGTGGGTACTGTTATTTCTAAATACTTTGGTTCCCTTTTTTCTTCTTGTAGGGATGATGTGCCTGAGATCCTCAATTCAGTTAATAGGAGAATCACAGATGATCATAATTTGCTTCTTTCATCAAAATTCACAGCTGAAGAGGTGCGGATCGCAATTTTCTCAATGCATCCGGACAAATCCCCTAGTCCGGATGGCATGAACCCAGCCTTCTATCAACGTTTTTGGGATATAGTTGGGGGTGACATTACAGATGCGTGTTTGGATTTTCTCAACAACAAGTGGCTTCCTCCAAATTTTAAAAAAAAAAACATGTACTGTCCTCATTCCTAAGAAACCGAATCCAGAATCTATGTTTGACTATCGACCAATTTCCCTTTGCAATGTGCTGTATAAAATTGTCTCAAAAGTTCTATTGAATAGATTGAGAACTATCCTTCATGACATTATTTCTGATGAGCAGAGTGCTTTTGTCAAGAATCGGCTTATAACGGATAATGTTTTAGTCGCTTTCGAGATATCTCATTATTTGAAACGAAAACTCAAGGCAATGTGGGTTTCGCTGCACTCAAGGTTGATATGAGTAAAGCATTTGACCACGTCGAATGGCAATTTATTTTTGATATTATGAGTCGAATGGGCTTTAACAGCAATTGGATTCAGTTGATCAGGATGTGCATCACTTCGGTGAGTTACGAAGTCGTGAATGGCGAGCATTCAGTTAGTCCTATTAATCCCAGCAGGGGTCTTAGGCAAGGTGACCCTCTGTCACCTTACCTATTTATTATATGTGTTGAGGGGCTGTCTTCAATGCTTCGGGACTATGAGTATAAGGGGCTCATTCATAGCTACAAAGTGGCAAGAGGTGCCCCATCTGTGTCGCATCTTTTTTTCACCGATGACAGTTTCTTCTTTTTTAAAGCCACTACGGAGGAATGCGATAGAATAAAAGAGTGTTTGCAGCTGTATGGTAGGGCATCGGGTCAGGTTATAAACTTCCAAAAATTGTCCATTTCTTTTAGTGCTAACACAGATAGCTCGATCAGGAGGAATATTTACAATCAGCTGGCTGTTTCAGAGACTCTTAATCATGGGAAGTATTTGGGTTTGCCTTCTTTGATTGGGAGGAATAAAATGGAGATTTTTGGTTTCATAAAGGACAAAGTTTGGAATCAGGTTCATAGCTGGAAAAATAAGCTTCTTTCAGCGGTGGGCAAGGAGATTTTAATCAAAACTGTTGCTCAGTCCATCCCTACTTACACTATGAGTGTGTTCCTCTTACCTCTTTCTTTATGTGATGATATAAAGAAGATTCTTAATTCCTACTGGTGGGGGAAGCAAAGGAGTGAAGCTAGAGGTATCAAGTGGAAAAAGTGGTCGAGCTTATATCTTAGAAAGGAAGAGGGTGGCCTCGGATTTAGAAGGATCCATGAGTTCAATGTTGCTTTGCTTTGTAAGCAATGTTGGCAAATTCTTACAAACTCTAATTCTTTGGTTGCTCGAGTATTCAGATCGAGATACTTCCCTAATAGTCATTTTCTCGAAGCTTCTTTGGGGTCCAACCCTAGTTATGTGTGGAGAAGTGTGTTTGCAAGTTTGGATTTGTTAAGGGTGGGTTTGTGTAGAAGAATTGGTGATGGTTTGAGTACCACTATAGGAAGCGATCCATGGCTTCCTCTGGATTCTGATCCTTATGTCAAAACGGGTCTGAATGATGGTGTAAAGCTCAACTTAGTTAATTCGCTGATGGACCCTATTTGGGGAAGATGGGATGTTGATGTTGTCAAGGATTTGTTCGATGGTGATGAGGCTGACACTATTCTCAGTATTCCGTTTAGTTCGAGGGGGCAGAAAGACTCATGGTTCTGGTGGTGGGATAAGAAAGGCTCTTATACGGTTAAGAGCGGATACCACTGTCTTACTGGGAATGAGGGTGGTGGTTCTTCTAATCATTTTAGAGGCTTATGGAAAAAACTCTGGACTCTTAATGCTCTACCAAAAATGAAATCTATGGTGTGGAAAGCATGTTCTAGTTGTTTGCCTTCTGCAGATAATCTCATTCAGTGCAGAGTTAATATTTCAAATATGTGTATGGTTTGCCAAAGTGATATTGAGTCTATTTTTCACCTCTTTGTGGAGTGCTGTGTTGCGCATAATTGCTGGGCTCTATCTCCGATAGGCTACAGACGAGGTAATTCAAATGATTTCCCTCATTGGTTGTCAGAGTTGCTGAGTCGCTGTAACAAGGAGGATGGGGGTGCTGTTATTGCTACGATATGGGGCATTTGGTTGAATAGGAATTCGGTTGTATGGAAGAACTGGAGAAAGCAGCCAATCAGAATTTTGGGGGACGCCTTGAACTTGCTGTATCAGTGGCTATCAGTCCGGAGCTCCACTGGATCAGTTGCGTCTCAGTCTAATATTAAAGAAGTCCATTGGCAAAAGCCTCCTGTGGGTTTCTTTAAGTGCAACGTAGATGCTGCAATTTTTGACCAAGTTGGCATGATGGGTACGGGTTGTGTACTGCGAGATAGTAGTGGTAGATTTATAGCTTGCAAGTCCCTATCTAGAGATCACTCTTCGGCTTCTGCTCGGCTAGCTGAAGCTATCAGTTTGCTTGAAGCTCTTAGCTGGATCAAGTCTTTAAATTTGCATCATGTGGTTGTTGAGGTGGACGCCCTTTCCGTGGTTCATGCTTTCAACAGCTCAGAGATGGATTCTTCTATTTTTGGTCTAGTTATTGATGATTGTAAGAATATTATTAAAGAGATTAGCTTTGTGTCTGTCTCTCATGTTAAGAGATCAGCGAATCAGGTGGCACATATCCTTGCTCGTGCTTCTACTTTTATGTCTGATTCTCACATCTGGACGGATCATCCTCCAGAGATTATCATTTCTACTTTATCTTCTGATATTCTATAAATTCTATTTTTCAGCGTCAAAAAAAAAATAAAGAGGGTTGATACTTGACGGCTATGTAGTGGTCTGCATTTATTTATTATTATTATTATTTTTACAAAATTACTCCATACCATTAGGAACAATTTCTTTTGAATGTCTATTTTTATAAAAGTACAGACTCACCTAATTTTTTTAATCTCATCTTTTTTAGCGGCCCGGGACGAGTATCTTTATTGTTAAATAAAATCAACATTATTGGCATGGGGCAGCTGATATAGAAGTCGTCATCAAATTGGTGTTTCACTTTCGCCTAGTCATCTTGGTAACTATTTGTAAATCTGACTTATTTTCTCCTAATCTAGACATTTGATTGAAGAAAACAATTAAATACCATTTTGGTAAAAATTGACCACACACTTTTAGTGTAATTTTTCCATTTCTCAAACCAATCGTTACCTAAGAGTTATAAATTGAACTTCTATATATATTAATAACAGTAAATTTAATTCTTTCTACTTTTTATAAAAGGCAACTCTTTCTCATGGGCATGTTAACTTTCAAATAATGAAAGATTTAACAATTAATTGGTGATAAACATACAACTCAACCTTTTTTTTTAAAGAAATATACAACTCAACCTTAAATTAATTCCAATTTAACTAATTAGTAATAAGTATAATGTAGGTTACTATATATCTAAGTACGAGGATGAGCACCAACAACGTTTGGCACAAGCTGGTAGGGCTATTTTCATCTAAGTGACGTTTACACTTCAAATTGTGGCATATATAGTCATATTAATTTAATTGTTGAAAGATTTTTGTCGTTCTTATAATTTTGTTTGACAATCAACTAAATTAATTAAAATTTATTAGACTTTAAGCACTAGTGGTTCAAACCAAAAAATACAATAATGATGAAAATTTATATAAAAAAATTAAAAGTCATATTTTTAGCACATTTAAAATATGAAATTTGATAAGATTAAAAGCTAAGTACCTTAGGAACAAAAATAACGAAATTGAGGAAGCTTATAATATATTAAGTTTTTGTTTCAGAGGCCATATGAGCATTATCTCTAATTAGTTGCTATCAAGGCGTATTATAAATGATATATACTTTAAAGGCTTAATTATCTAAAAAATCCTTAACTTTTACACTTTTAACAATTTTAGCACATTTTTTCAAGTTTTTAAAAAACGGTATCGTACTATTAGTTTTTTAACAAAAACACTTTTCGGTTGGTTTTAGTGCTGATGTGGCACCAGATATTTAAAAACAAAAAAAAATTTACTGACTCATCATGGCCTAATTACCAAAAAATCCTAAACTTTTATACTTTTAACAATTTTATCACATTCTTTTTAAGTTTTTAAAAAACGGTATCATACTATTAGTTTTTTAACAAAAACACTTTCCGGTTAGTTTTAGTGGTTTTTTAGCTGACGTGGTATGTGGCACTGGAGTTGATTATAGTCCAACAAGATTATTTTTTTCAATGGCAAGTCGCCAACTTAGGCACGTGTCTCCGAAAACTGATGGCTTGTGGACGGCTGAGACTTGATCGTGGCTTCTACTGATTCTCAAGTCAAATTTAATACCTCCAATCCAACCGCTTTCAATATAAATTTTGCCAATGAATGGTCAAGATGGGAAACCTTGGCCCACTTACAGGCACAAATGGCCAGATCAAGACTAATTACAGGAAAGCGAATTGAAGAAAAACTGAGATTTTTGGAATCAAAACAGCAACAATACTAAGGAAAAACAGAGACAATAAAATATACAAAAATAGAGACAACAAAACAATAATTTTTTTATTACATAAAAATCAACAATGAAATGTTTTAAAAATTATATAATATCTCAATAATTATTCTAATTTGATTTTTCCATTAACTAAGCAATTAAACATTAGGTAAGTTGTTACTATGCTCTTAAATCTATAGTTTTTATAGGCAGAATACTAGCAACAGTGTGAAATTATTGGAGAATTAATAACAAAAGTATACAATTAATTGTACGACTAAATTTGCTTTCCTGCAATTAGTCCTGATCTGGCCATTTGTGTCTGTAAGTGGGCTAAGGTTTCTCATCTTGGCAAAATCTATATTGAAACGGTTGAATTGGAGCTATAAAATTTGACTTAAGAATCAGTAGAACCCACGACCAAATCTTAGCCATCCACAAGCCATCAGGAAGACAAGTGCCTAAGTTGGCGACTTGCCATTGAAGAAAACAATCTTGTTGGACGAGAATTAGCTCCGGTGCCACGTGTCACATTAGCTAAAAAAGCCACTAAAACTAACTGGAAAATGTTTTTGTTAAAAAATTAATAGTATGATACCGTTTTTTAAAAAATTTAAAAAAATATGCTAAAATTATTAAAAATATAAAATTTCAGGATTTTTTAGGTAATTAAGCCATGATGAGTGAGCAAAATTTTTTTGATTTTTAAATATCTGGTGTCACGTCAGATAACTCCGGTGCCATGTCAGCATTAAAACCAACCGGAAAGTGTTTTTATTAAAAAACTAATAGTACGATACCGTTTTCTAAAAACTTGAAAGAATGTGCTAAAATTGTTAAAAGTGTAAAAGTTCAAAATTTTTTAGATAATTAGGCCTATTTTAAATATAAAACTAAAGTTTATTTAAACAATATAATAAGTATAAGTATAAAATTAAATTGTCATATATATATATATGGCTGAATTAAAATCAGAAATTAGAAAGTAGCTATTCACTCAAGATACACTCCATTTACAAATAAAAAATATAAAAAAGTACATAAATGAAAAATTCTTTAGTGATTCGTCAACAAAAATAAAAATAAAATTACGTCTAAAGTAACAAGAACTATAATCTTTAACTATGAAATCATCAAATTTAATCAAACTATTAGTTAAAGAAAACATAATTTTCTTTAAAAATATTTTCAAAGAAAAAATATAAATTCAAAAAAACAACAAAAAAATTATTTCAAAATTAAATAAATAATCTTTAGTTTGTGCATAAGACCATAAATTAAAGATTTTTTTTTTCACAGTAAGTTCTCAGATGAAGTGGTTAATTCCCAACACCACAAAGGGAAGAGTCAGGTTCGAACCCTGGTTTCCACAATTAGATGTCCACACCGTTTATCACTTGAGTTACTCGTGGGGGACAAATTAAAAATCTTTTTGCATAAAAAGTTGTCAAGGACAATAGAATATTAACAAACTACAATCTATAGGAAAAATTATTATTAACAAAATTCCAATTAGTAATCAATATTTCATAAAATAATATAAATATTTGAAAATTTTAAATTTTGTCTACCTTAAATACTGAAGCTATAATGCCTGCTACTATGAACGACAAATGCCATACTTGTACGTTGTGTTCATGATTTTATCATATTTTGGGTAGTAAAAGGTTGAAATACTATCGTGACTTAATTTGTGGCAAGTATAAGTTAGAAATCTCTTCTTTAAATCTCACTTCTCTTTACTCTAATTAGGGGTGTAATCGAGCTGAGCTGAACTGAACTTTGACTAACTCGGGCTTGGTTTGTTTATAAACGAGTCAAGCTCGAGCCGAGTTTACTATCTTACATGATTTTCATAAGCTGTTCGCGAGCTTAAACAAGCTTAAAAAAATTTTATAAAATACAAATTATAAATTAAAATTATACATTCCAAAATTAAAAATAAATTATTTATTAAATAAATTACAATATATTTAATAAAAATTATAATTTTATTCTAATAATATATTTTTAAAATATTTTTTACATTACGAATTTATATATTATATATCTAAAATCAAATTAATATACATTAAAATTATGAGCCGAGCTTTGTATAGTTTGAACTCAACTCGTTTATTAAACGAGCTTCAGTATACGAGATCGAACGAACTTTTATCAAGCCGAACATTGAGCTGCTCGCGAGCGGCTTGACTCATTTACACCCCTACTTATTACATTCATTTTTTTTTATTTTTAAAATTGATTGCCAATTTGTTAATGGTAATGTATTTTTTCTCGTAGTCATTTGATTTTGAAATGAATAGTTAAAACTTTGATTATTATTACATGGGAATTAGACCAAAACACAATGTGCACAAGGTGGCTTATGATATATAATAAGTTCACTATGGAGTATAGCTTTTTTTTTATTATTTATAATCCATTAGATTTTAACTAATTCAAAATCATAAAGACAGTAAAAAAGTCTCCATATAATTAATTTAACATTTTTATATACATAATATTTTGAATCAGAAATATTATTTAAACAAAAATAGTCTTTATCAATTGTTGAAATCGTTATTATTGGAGTACATAGATTTTTTTTTTTTGAAACCACATAGAATTTCTAAAAAGAAGAAGGTAAAACATTTTAAACTATAGGTGAATAATCTATATCTATTTGAAATTTGTACTTACAATATTATTTATGGGTCTCATTAGTAAAATGGGCAATGACGCTATTACTGGTGGCCGAGTGTGAAGATCTCATTAGTAAAATTTTTGGTCTTGGTGGTTATTTCTTTGCTATTTTGGAAAAGAGAGCAAGTAGGGATTTGAATCTGCAAAGTTACACAAAGGGAATTCTTAGAGCATCTATAATAGTATTTGTAGGCGGCGGGGTCTAGTGCACGCCCAAGTGTTGGCGACCACGGCACTGTGTCGGGCCTTCGGCCCGACGTGAGAAATACGATGTGGGTCTAAAAAGCCCACTCGGAGATGGAGTCGCCACCCGGGTGAAATCCGGGACACACTTTTACGGCAACTGGATTCCACGGAGGTTCCCAGAAGCCGTCATCAGAGATCGGGCTCGGAAAC
>CATIWK010217050.1:0-23843 GCA_949634005.1 Mallotus japonicus
AAGTATATGAAATTATATTTACAAATAAATTATACCCTTAATGGTCATTTGACATACAAACAGCAACAACTAATAAAATTTTACCAAACACTTCATATTTATCAGCTAACAGCTATCAGCTATCAGCTATCCGCTATCAGCAACCGCTATCAGCTATCAGCTGCTGTAAACAGCTAAACCAAACATACAATGATTCTACATATATGCTATAGGATTATTTTTTTAAAATTCAGTATATTTATCATGATTAAATAAATAATTAATATATACCTATATTTAAAAATATTTAAGTATTGAATAGTTGACTTGTATTACAATTATTTAATATTATTAATAAATTTATGATAATAATTTAATGATCATAAGTTAGTATATTTTTTCTGTAATTTTTATAATTCACAAAAATTCTGGGGAGTTTATCTGTTGATCATAACACAAGCATTAGTGACTACAGTTTGATTATTTCCTAAGATAGCTAACAATCGTTATCATTGAATTTTCTACTTCATGTGCAATAATTGTAGGTTTTTTTTTTTTTGACTTGATAACAAGGCACAAAAGACAGCTATAGCTGAGCAAAGCAGCACCATGGATACATCGAGGATACCATTTTACATGCCCTTCTATAGTTCCCAAGAAATAGTTCATTAAATAATTTATAAGTACTGCTATAGTTCTTTGTTTTTGGATTTGGATTTTGGGTTATCATCAAAAGAACAAATGCATTTTCTTTAATAGTGTTTGGTCCCTATGTTTATTGGTGACCTTGTTGCTTTTGATATGCAAGCTTAATAATAATATCCTATTTCCTTTAAAAAAAATATATATAGTGTTTGGTCTACACTTGAAGAAACATCTATCTTTAAAGAATTTTCTAGTGATAGGAAAATCATAAATAAATATTATCATATCAATCTACAAATTTGATGGCACCTCTTTTAATTCCTTTTTTCCTTTGTGCGATGAAACTATTAATAAAAGTATTAAAAGGGATCAAAGTGCAAGTAATTTTAGAAAAAAAAAAAAAGGTTAATTATCAATTCAACAACTTAAAATGAGAATTATCCAAATTTTATTTACTTCAGATGTATTATACTCAATTTTTAGATATATAATATACACTTTAGATATTCCATGAAATATAAATTTATATATTATCAATTTATCGAAAATGTGTTTGAGATAGATAAAATTTTTTTGAAAAGAAAATAAGGGACATAAACATAAAATAAATTTTAGATACTTCATTGTAAAAATTTGAAAAAACAATGTAATAAAAAATTATAATTTAGAATCGAAGCACTTTGTATGGGTCAATATTTCAAGTTGTTGAAGGGAGATGGGGCCAAAATCAAAATGTCAGGAACTGAAGTTTTATTTAAGAAATATATATGTATTAAAAAAAAAAGGAAAGAAAATGAAAATTATCAGAAGGGCATTGTGGGCAGAAAGAAAGGAACTGTCATTCAAGACTACAAATTCAAGAAACAAATCATTTCCTTAAATTTTTTATTTTTTTTACCTTGTTTCTTCTCATCAAAACTTTCTTGTCTCTAAACCCAACCTACTCTACTTTGCCTAACATTTTGCCAATTTCTACACAGCCCTACTTCTACTTAAACAGTTTCTTTCTACTTCTCTCACTCCCAAAAGAAAAAATTGAAAAGAATCAAGAATCAAGAATAATATTAACCCACTAACCAGTAACCAGTATGAGAAGAGCTAAGTTGTTCCACCTTTTTTAGGTAAAAAAAGAAAAGAAAAGAAAAAAAACCCAATCACTAAGCAGCATTTTCAGAAATCAAAAAATACCACTATATGCTATAGAGGAAGAGAAATGTGACAGCATACATACACACCCAAAACCTGCCCCTCCTTTTTTTTAACTTTGTATTTTTGCTCAAACAAACCAAGAAACTGTTCTAGATTTCAAGAAAAAAGGTCCACTCTCTCCCATCATCTCTTCCTTATCTAATAATAATATCAAATTATATATATATATATATATATATATATGTATATCATACATCCAACATTAACAGCATAAATCTTTTCTTTGTTTCTCTATTTCCAGCTTCATATCCTTCTCTCTCTCTTCAAAATATGGAAAATTTCTGTAATATCAGTCAGTAATCACTACCCTTTCTTTACCTTATTTGGGTTCCTTTTTTTTTTTTTTTATCAACAGCTACAGCGTCTTCTTCCTTTGAAAAATTGTAGTGTTTCTTGTTCTTTTCTTGGTTGAAGTCCAAGAAACATCCTCTTCTGTTTGTTTCTTCAAATTCTTAGGTTTTGTGTTGCAAATTGAGAGAAAGAGGAAGAAACCCTAAAAGAACAAGAATCAATTTGCAAAGGGTAGTAAAAAAGAAAGAAAAGAAAAGAAAAGAAAAGAAAATTTTTATTATCCCATTTTAACAAAATCCATTTCAAGAAAAGGAAAAAAAAAAAAAACCAGTTTCTTCTATGGATTCAATTCCTGAAATGGATAGTTCCAACTCCAGCGGCTTCACCACTACCAACAGCAACAGCAACATCAGCAGTGCTACTGCTATGTCAATGGCAACTTCATCATCATCACCATCGTCAGCAGCATCCACACCTAGCCGCTATGAGAACCAAAAGCGCCGTGACTGGAACACTTTTGGTCAGTATCTCAAGAATCATAGGCCTCCTCTTTCTCTGTCAAGGTGCAGTGGTGCACACGTTCTTGAATTCCTTCGCTATCTTGATCAATTTGGCAAGACTAAAGTGCACACACCGATATGCCCTTTTTATGGTCACCCAAATCCACCAGCTCCTTGCCCATGTCCTCTCCGGCAAGCCTGGGGCAGTCTTGACGCACTCATTGGACGACTCCGCGCAGCTTTTGAGGAAAATGGAGGCAAACCTGAAGCAAACCCGTTTGGGGCTCGTGCAGTCAGGCTTTACCTTCGTGAAGTTCGTGACTTGCAGTCCAAAGCTAGAGGGATTAGCTATGAGAAAAAGAAGCGAAAGCGTCCTCCACAGCAGCAAATCCAACCCCTTCCACCGCCGCCAGGTGCAACTTAATACCAAACAAAGATAAAAGCAAGAACAAAAGCAAGCAATCAAGAAAAAAAAGATGAATAGAATCTTTTTATCAAGCTCTCTAGCTGCTGGACATTGCTCTTCATCTCTTGGTAGACATTACCTTCTATATGGGTACTTTTCTTTACCTTTTTTCTTTTAAGTACGAGTACTTGTGATGGTATTTTAATAGTATATTTTAGGGTTAGTTCTTCTTCTTCTTTTTTCTTTCTTTCTGGGTATTTTCTGTTTGCTTTGGTGGAAGCGAATTACTAGATCTGTGACACACCTTTGAATCTGCTTTTGATGCAAACAGTGACAGTAGTAGTCGTAGCAGTAGTGTCACTAGTGGTAGAAAAAAAAAAAAAGTGGTGGAAGAAGTGATTGTACTTGCAGTTATATAATGTCTATGTTAGAACTGAAAGAGCATCTAATTTGCTCATAGACTAATTCTATGATGAATTGTACTTGAATATTCATGTCATGTATGCCATGCCAAGCCATAGATTTGCAGACCCTTATGCGCGTTGTCTTCATTTCTCTTCTGATCTTCTCAATTCTTTTTAAAATTGTTGGAAAAATTTGAATCACAGTCATGTCAGATACAGATACTTTCACTGTATAGCAGTACTATATACACACTTGTTTAATGGTTTTGTGGTTGCACAGATGATGGTCAGTTATATATCATTCACTACTGCTATAGTCTTTATGTTTCTGACCTCTCTCTCCCTTCAATTTCCCACCTACAGTGTCTTCTTCTTTTTTCTGCTTTACTTTCTAAGGGAATTGTAGTAAGTTGATGCATATTCATATAATGTTAAAGAACATATTTCTTTAAAAAAAATTAGTAATAATAAATTTTTGTCTTATAATAAGCTTTTTTTTTTAAATTCATAAATAAAGTACACTCTGCTATGCTAAAGATTGAGTAGATAAATGATAAGAAATTTCTTAATTATATTAAAAAAATTTATGAATTTAATTTGGATTCAATGCAGAGATGAAACTCTCATCATAAGTTCTAATAAAAAGGATTAAATTAAAATCTTCAGCTTTTTTTTCCCATAATTAGTGCTGTCTTTTCACTTGAAGGGAAAAAGAAAAGAGTATAGAAATGGCAGACAATGCAAAGTAATCATAGCTTATTAGAGATCTTTATATAATCTTTAGCTTAATTATAGTTAATTTCATGTGTCTTTATTAGTAAAGTTTCTTCTCATTTCCATTGCCCTTTATTGTTTTGCCATACTATATATAATTAGTATCATCAAATGTTCCAAAAATAGGTGAAAAAATTCATAACCTCATTGTTTTTTTGATCATCCTTAATTCCTCCATGGTGGAAGGAAAAGAAAAGGACAAGGGTCAAATTAGCTATACTCATCACAAGAACCTAGAAACAGTGGAATCCAAATTGATGTCCAATCAAAGTGAAAATTATTTTGGTTAGATATAAAATTAGTAGAAAAGACAAAAAGTCTACATCTATCCCCTAATATTTTTTTTGGACATTATTGATGCTATGTATATATATATATATATATATCTAAATCTTCATTTCATGAGTGCTAATAGGATAGTACAAAATGAGCTTACATTATAATGATTATAGAAAAGTATGCATGGATATATATTCGAGGAAAAATTTTTTGTTAATCAATTTGGCCGACAGGTATCCATTAATTGGTTGATGTTGGTTCATGTCCTCTTGCATTATATAGATTATAATTTTGGTTTAAAAGTAGAATTAGTACAATGTGCTTATATATACAGTTATGTTTAAAATAAAGATGCAATATAACAGTTTGAGTTATATACCGTTCTTTGTATTTCATTGTATGTAATCCTTTCGAAAATGAATGAAATTTCATTACTGTTAAAAAAATATTTAATAATTTCTTGGTAATTAAAGCAATCATTTTTTGTTGCTTTTATATATGTGTGTATACATTTGAAGTATAGTAATTAAATTGGCTGATTTGATAAGTGCTTCAATAGTACTTAGGATGTGTGTGTGTATGTATATATAGATGAATTCATAATTTCATGGTCTTTTCATGTTTTTTAATTTGTGGGTTAAAATTCAAATACCCTTTTTGTATGATTCACTCATTATTGCTATTTCTTTTAACATATTGATTGCAATTTAATCAAGAAATTATGAATTAGTTGATTAATGTCCATTGCTTTGGTTTTTAACTGCGTACATTTTTAGATTTGCAAATGTAGAGAAGAGTATTGGTAAAGGTATATATTGGAAGGCTCTTTCCTTGATGCAATGGTTCTTTTTTTTTGGTGTGTGTGTTGTTTGTGATTGAACTTCTTCATCTTGTTTTAGCTTAATGAGGTCCTATTTGGTTCAATGAAAGAATTAAAGTGAAATTACATGAAATGAATGAATTAAATCCTGATGAGTTCTTGATGAATCAAAAACAGGTTAATTAATTTAAATTTAGAAGTATTGTTCAAGATTGATAGGAAGGTAAGGTATTTTATGTTGGTTTTGCATTTCACTGATTTACTTGACAATGTGTCTAGCTACAAGACAATATGTATATTAATAAGATCACATACCCTAACAATTCTTCTTCTTGTTGTTGCTGGTGGTGGTGGTGATGTTTAGAGAGCTAGTATTCTTCTAGACTCTCTCTGTATAGTTATTTTGCATCTATTTTATACTTCAAAAAGAAAATATTCTTTACATTTTTAGGCAAGAATCTGTTGCCAAGCTTTCTGGGTGCATATATTTATATTGTTTTGATGCATAAAAAGGAGCATTTTCTGTGAATATTCTGAAGAGAATTTAAAGGGTATTCTTTTCTTTGCTCATAAAAATGACTAGCACCTAGCTTCTTTCTCCTTTTGTTGCTGATCATTAAATGATTTTTCCTTTGCTTGTTGCACATGCTAGCTATAAGCTAGAAGTGGAATTTAATTTCATACTTGTCTTTGTCTTTACGTTTACTATAATTGAGGAGAAATAAACAGGAAGCTCGACTAAAGTTGGTTTCTTTGATCAAACATGGTGTGTTTCATCTCATATAAATTTTTGTGGTTGAGCTACATTGATGATAATGTCTGCATACTTGTTGATATGACATCTCTTTTAGTTCCTTTTTTGTGCTAAAGGCTAAAGGCAAAAAAAAAAAGAAACACAAATCATTTAACATACCAATCAAGTTATATATTAATATATATATATATATATATATATATATGAATTGTCAGGTTCCCAACTTTGAATTATTTAGGAAAATTTCCTGAAATTTAATTTTATAATTTTTCATATCACATTAATTGCAAAATTTGATGTTAGATATGAAATCAAAAGCAAAATTAATTATATGATATCTACTTATTAACAATTTTGTTTACATTTGATATTTTTGGTGTATGTTTTGACTATTTTGAAGTTCAAGTTGGAGAGTCAAAATTCTATCATCACTTATTTATTGGTATCTTTAATTCTTAACATTAAAATCATAATAATAATTGATCAATGGAGTTAAAAGAAAATTAAAAAAAATGAGTATGTTATATATGATTGTATTACTTCTGAGTGGGGATATTTCTATAGCAAGAATGGCATCATTCACAATACAGGAAAAAAGGTGGGAAAAGTAGAAAAGTAAAAATAACCCAAACATTAAGCAGCTAAACATGGGAAAAACGGGAAGTTGAAGAAAAGAGAAAATTTCTATAAAAAATTCAGCCTTCATTGTTATCAGCTAAAAGTCTAATATGTTCTAAATATCGGTAATTAAAAAAAAAAAAACCTTATTGTATATCTGACAACAACTTCTACATAGGGTTGGCCTTTTTATTGTTATATATGCAGCAGTAGCAACAGCTTGAAGAAATCTTTTGGAATGACTGGAGATTGATATATGCATATAGTATAGTCAATGCTCAAAGCAAAAAATAATAATAATAATAATAAATAAAAATAAAAATAAATTTGATCATTGTTTGTGGTTGAAATCATTGCCCTAAATTATAGTGAAGCTGATTGCGTGTCCACTATAATTTTGGTTAATAATATGGTCAGATGCTCTATGATGAGAAAAGATGATAATGAACAAGAAGAAGAAGAATTTAAAGCCCAAGTATAAATGTATGAAAACTACACTAATGGAGACTTGTTCACATCACAACTAACATACTAATTCCGGTTAGCTGAGTTTTGTACCAAAAAAAGAAAAAAGAAAAATTCACATGTGATATCATACACAAGAATTATCCGCTTATGTAGCAATAAAGCAAAAGCAAAAATAACAGTCAAGCAATTGGTCTAAACTATTCGCATCTACTATCTACTGACCTCTAATTAATTCAATTTGATCTGATAAAATTATAAAAATGATAAAAATCTTTCAACAATTTAATTTAATGTGATTATATACATGACGTTTCGAACTTAAAATATCACTTAAGTGAAAATAATTATATGCCAACTAATTCTAACAACTGATGGTACTATTAGTCTATTTAGTTTAATTGTTGATGGTAAATTGGTAAAACATTTGAGAAAAAAAAAGAAAAAATAATCAATTTATATAATAAAACCGAACTTTGTTATATAAATATTATATGTATAGTTTCATTCAATTTTAAATTCCTTTTCATTTAGTTTTTTCTTTAATATTTATAATGAAAGAAATAATTGATAGAGATAATGTCTCATTATTAAGAAATTAAAATCGCAAAATTTAATTTTGAATGTGGTGAGGATAACTTTCTGCTCTATGAGAATTTGATTCATATAATTATTACTCTAGAATATAAATTTTGTGTTTGTTGATTCGGTAAAGGTATTTAAAATTTAATATTCTTTTTTTCAAACATTATCATCTAGTTATTCACCCACCAAGTGATTTTAAGTGCATATATTCCCAACATCAGTCTAGTATATTTCAATTTTTTTTAAAAAATGCTAATCTTAATTAAGAATCAAAATGAAATTAAGACACCTGTGTTTGTTTAGCACAATAACACTCTATGTAGACATAGAATTTGAGGAGTTCAAGAATGGATCCCCACTCCTCTCAAAGAAACGGACACTCCATTTTATTTAGATAAAAAATAAAATAAAATTAAGACGAAAAATAAATTTTTAATTCAACTATCAATATAAATTGTTTAAATGCATAAAATATTTTTATATTTAGGGGTGCAGTTAAATTCATCTCTTTTTTAGGAGTGTTAAATCTATTAGCTGTTATTTGTATTGTTAGCAGAAGGAAAATAAATTTATGCAGAATGATTGGTGTCTCAGTCATTATTACTTAATTTCTCTTCTTGTTTTTTTTTTTTTTTTACCAAAACTTAATTTCTCTTCTAATCAAATATTATTGAGCGTATGAATGAATATAGTCTGCAATTAGCATGGTATCTTGCAGGAATTCGGTAACTGCAGGAACTTAATTCTTAATTGAATTGTGTGATTTTGGAATGAGTGTTGAGTTTTCATGATTGGTGACAAATGTTTTAATAATATAGTTTATTTTATTTGTTTATTTATTAAGCAATATTATTATTGGTCCACCATCATCATCAAAAGGTGACGTAGCCTTGTTTATCAAATATTATTAAAAATTTCAACTAAAAATATTAAATTATTATAATTGTATCATGTGCTAGACCAACCCACCTACCATGGTTAATTTCCTCCATAATGTAGCTAATTGACTATACCCTTATGCAAAATGGAACAGTTGTTTTTTTTTTTTCCATATTTTTCTTATAGAAGTCATTAATTTAATTAGTAATAAAAAATTATATATTTCAACTTTAAAATTTTATATAAACAATTTTTTTTTATTTAACGTTAAGTTTATTATTTTTATAATATTTCAGCTTAGAATTTTACAATTATAGGTATCATATTCTTCTTCGAAAATAAAAACAGAAAAATAATTGAGGAGAGCCAACAACTAAATAGGTTGCCAAGATACACTTGTTTTGGTGGTTTAGCACTTACCAAAAAATGCATAGGGTGTCGGTTCAAATCTCATCCTCCCATCCCTTCTAATCTAACATACTAACATATGCCTATTGTCAAAAAAAAAAAAAAAACAACCAAATAGGCTAAGCTATTTTGATGGAAGACAAATCCATAATAAAATTCAATTCAATATTTTAAAAGTAAAAATTAAGATAAAAGGTCTAACACTTGACCGATGTCAGAAACTCAAGCATATGTTAGAGTCTATGAAGCCTCAAATTCTTAACATTACGCTTAGATATTAGCATATGAATTTTTTTGCAGTGGAAATCTATTGTGTTATCAAATTCAACTAATTATAATCTGAATTTATTTTATCTTAATTTTTCAAATTTAAGGAGAATTTCACCATATAATAGTTAAAAATTGAACTCGTAAATATATTTTTCATATCTAATACTTTTTGTATCTAATAGTTAGAAGGATTTCGATTAATTTAAAATTTGAGTTCAATGGACTCATAAGATACTCTCAATATTCAGTAGTTATAAGGGCTTTAACTAATATAAAGTTCGAGCTAAGTGGATCTATAAAACAGAAATATAATTCTCCCAACATCTATTTTCTCCATATATAAGGCTCGAACCTGAAACATTTTTATAACCAACAAATAAACACTCTTAAATGTTCTGAAACAAATTTGCATTATTTAGTTAGTCAACTAACTTTCCGCAATGATAAACATTTAATTACTGGGTGGGTTGGGACTTGAAATATCAACATCTAAATATGTTCATTAAGAACAAAGAGAAAGAGCAGAGAAGTGTGTTCTTGTTCAAAAGAAACAAAAGAAAAAAAGAAGGGAAGTAGTACAACACAAATCAGGCAATAAAAGGCCAAAAAATGGCAGTACCTCTGTCAAGTGTTACAGTAGTAATAGAATAGTAATAGTAGTAGTAGTAGTTGTTGCAGGTAGTTGTATTGTATGAATGATTTAAACCTCTGTCTCTGTATGTGTGTGCAAATACTGATTTATCTGCATAAAAGAAAAGCTGCTTCTAAAGGACTCACCACTGCCTCCCACGTTCTGCACAGTTCTACTTCTGCCTGCCCTACTCTGCTTCTTCCAACTATTCTGCCATGAAAAACATCTTTAAATTCAATATATATATATATATTGCATTAAATATGTTTGTCTTGTGAAAAATATTTGGACTTAAATTCAAGTTAAATTCATAGGACTGCTTGAGCTGGAGGCTTTCTTTGCTTATAAATTTTATGTTGGTATTATATATTTAAACACAACTGAAATATTTTCAATTTTTTTTTGTCTATTTTGAATACTTTATATCCAATAATTAAATATGTAATATATATATATATATATATTATTGATTAAATTTAAAAAATGATTAAAAATTATATTAATTTTATATGTAGTAATTAATTATATAAATATAACATATTTTATGTGAATAATAATAATAATAATAATAATATATGCATCAAATTATATATTGCTTAAACTTTGCTTGAGATAATCGATTCAATGAATTTCTGCGATTTATCAAATATTAAAAACTTTATAAATCTGAGAAATTGAAAAGCTATTAAAAATTCGAATTTCTAGATTCCATAAATTTTGGTAATTTTATGAATTTTACATTTTATTTAGTGTAATAATTATGTAAATAAGAAGGGATAATAAGAAAAATGGTTATTAACAATAAGAAAAAAATAATTAATTTTGCAATCCAGTTCAAAATCTTAAAATAAAAAAAATATTATGAACAATGTTGTTATTGTTTTTTTATTAGAATATTATTGGGATTTCACAATCAATTGTGTACTTTTTTTCATCTAAAGTTCAATATATTTTAATTAATTATATTTGATCCGAACATAACTATAAAAATGGAGAAAAAAATTATAATAAATTTAATATAGCTACATATATCACAGTTTAAAATTAAAATGTAATTTAATCGAAAATGACCCATAACAACTAATCTTACCGATCTATTTAATTTGAGACACACAAGATATGTCGAGATTTCCATGTTTTAGCCACATGAACTAGTTCATATATTCATCGAACTCTAGCGACACCCTTTTTACTTTCTCTGTATTTTTTCATATTGATCTGTAAAACTTTAATGTTCACCTTTATATTTTTTTAATAAAAGTTTATATGACACAAATATTGGTGAATTGTGTTCATTCTCTTACAAATCGGTGATCATAATATTTAAACTCTGCATTTCAGAATGTCCATAAAGAGAGGTTACCATTTAATTAATTATTCATTAACATATTTATTTTTATATTTTTTAAATAATTATAAATATTTATTTAACCCCTCATATTAATTTATGACTTCATCATTAATTGACTCCGTCTTCTTCTTCTTCTCAATTTTTATCTTTTATTTTCATTGATTTTATATATTCTTGGCTATTACTGATTTTTTTTCCTCACTCATTGGGGTTGGTTTTTGTAGCTAATAAACAAGAAGATTTGAAAAATACGTTTTTTCTTAGAAGAATAATAAATCAAATTAATATATACATATGTCATAAAAATATATATTTTTAAATGATTTCAAATATATTTAAAATCTGTCCGTAGTCATTTTGATATTAAATCATATAAATTTTATTATTGAATTTTTGTGATATTAATATTGATAATATTAATTATCAAGGTATTACAATGTAATGTAATAATAATTAAGGACTCCAAAATGATAAAATAAAATGTAAGTTAAAAAACATAAAATCACAGTTTTTTTTCTTAATGTTTTTTGACTTTCATTCCATTAAAGTTTATGAGTTTTCTATTTTATATTAGTGATTCTATTTATAAGATCTATTGATTTTTTTAAGAAAATATTAAAATTATTATTATATTTACATTTATAATTTTTTAATTTGAACTATCATATTCAAAGTCCACTAAGCTTTTAGATAATTTATATTTATAATTTTAATTGTACTAATAGTTATATATTGGGATGGTTCGGAAAAAAAAATAGTTTTATATTGGGTATCGACTATGGAGAGTATATGATTATATGAAGGACTCGTGGAATTTCTAAGGGAACATTATAACTTCAATCTCTTTTTTTTTTTAGTTTTTTCAATGAAGTAATATTATACCAAAAATAAATAAATAAAAAAGCAAGAATGTTGAAGGAATCTAATTACTGTGGTAGCATCAGCAGATATGATCGATCAATCTCTTTTTATTCTTGAGTGATCCATCAGAGACTGACGTAACCCTAACTCACCACCCACAATTTCTTGTAAAAGTAACATATGAATTTCCTACAAATGGAAAATTTTCCTTTTTTTTTTCCTCATTGCATCTTCATTTTTTTTAATTAAATTGCATATATAATATGATCAAAATTTGTAGGTAATTGGTAATAACATATGGTATTAGGAGTGTTCATTTATTACAATAATTTTTCAACTGTGACATGAATTGTAATTAGATATAGCCATATATATTTAATAGAATTCTGATTTATCAAAAAAAAAAAAAAAATTAGAGTTGGTTGAAGTGGTTAAGGAGGACGGATTTCGAACTCCATTCTTCACATTTAAATGTTTATACCTTTTTATCACTTGAGTTACCCATGAAAACATAAAGTAATACTCTTTCTGAAACAATTTAAATTATAATAATAATGCTCTTTTTACTTGGAAAATAAATTAACTAGGAGGAAGTGTTAGTATAATATTACTAACACTTGATTTTTTTTTACTCATAATATGGATCCAGTATAATCGAGATGAAGAAGGTAAGTGTTATTGGTTAATTGTTAGTTTAGTATTTTAACAACTATTTTTGTGAGTGACCACTAAAGATGGGAAAAAATTTATAATGATTCTAGTTTTTTTGATGAATTAGAATGCTAAACTAATAATATAAATCCATTTAGGGATGAGTCTCACGAATTTAGTATTAAAAAAAAAAAAAAGGAATCTAAAACCTTTTCTTCCAAAAGTAGAAGGCTCTTAATTATCACTTGAGTTAATGTTTCCAATTATTAGTACAAATAATCTGGATGGCAGGATAAAAAAATAAAAAATATTAGCATGTTTTTGCATAAATAATAAAATTCGAATTTAAGATTCTTAGTTAAAGTATTGTATATAAAAAATAAACATTGCAAAAGCTTGGCTTTTCTAGTTTATTCACTTAATTCAATTCATATTAATTAAAACTATTATGGCTAGCAGATGATGAAATTTATTATGTAAAAATAAAAAATAATTTTACATACTATAAATAAAATAGATAATTTGAATCGAGGAATAAATATTTATTTTTTTTATTATTGTAATGAATTAATTACTATTTTATTTAAGAAATTTTATTTTAATTTATGAAAACTATAAAAATTTTATTTTATTTATGTGAAGTAATAACATTTTTTGTAAGTATAAGAATTAGTATTTTTTCATTATAATTTGATAACTTTTTTGTTAAATTGGATTCTGTGAAAAATAAATTATTTTTTTATTAAATTAATTTTTATAACTATATATAGTTTTTTTTTTAAATGTTGGTGCCAATTTATCAATTGAAAGTGTTTTTTTTTTCAAATTCATATTAAAAAAATGTATAGAAAATTTTATTTTAATTTATAAAAAATATGAAAAGATTATTCTTTTTTGTAAAATAACATTATTTTTCCAAAGTGTAAAAATTAATATTTTTTTATTATAACTTGATAAATTGTCATAAACTATCAATACTTTGTGCTAATTCCAAATATTTTACGTAAAAATAATTTTATATAATTATAAAAATTATAAAAGTTAATTTCATAAAAAAGCATTTTTAATAAAACAAATATAACAAATTATTATAAAAAAATTAATTAACATTTAAAAAATAATATTATTTTAAAAATAATATTCTGCCCATATTTTTATGAATTTGAATAAATTTTATTAATAAGTATATCATTTTATTTAAAAAAAAAATTAGAATGCTTGTTATTGTATAGTCTTTACATTTTGTAATTACTTTAATTTTTATAAAGTAAAATATACATTATTTATATCTACCATTAAATGTCTAAATATAATCTCATTCAATTTTAATTAAAAAAATAAAATAAATATAAATATACCATGCAATTTTCCTAATAAATAAAGTTATAATTAATTTTAAATAGATAAAGAGATATGATCCAAGGAAACCGATAGCACTAATCCGAGAATCCTGCACTCTGTAGTCAATCTGATTAGACGTTTCAATATATATATATATTCATATTTAAAAAAATAAGTGGGACCCACAAGAGTGGAACCTCACGTGCACACCTGTTGTGCGTGTCGGCTACAGTTTGACATTAACTAAAAAAATTAAGAAAAAACTCCAGTCCAAATTCATGAATTTTCCACGTGTCACCTTGTCAGAGCTGGGATCCACTACGTCTAGATTAGCGTGGTGCCGTACCATATCGCTGTGGCATCTCAATCACAACCTTTCTCTTTTCTAACAAAAAAAATTTAATTAATTAACAGCGGGTCCCATTTGAGTCAAAATCGTAGGCGTGAGAGGTATAATTGGGTCCCATACCCTTCCACTTTTAGCGGTTAGATTAGACTTTTATGTACGGAAGCACTCTTCAGAGATTCCGATCGAGCAGGTATTTTTTCAAAAAAAAAATCTATTTTTTAAAAATTTATTTTTTCAATTATTGCTTTTTTTTAATAAAATTATTGCTATTCATAATCTATTAATTTTGACTAATTTAATTCATTTTACACATAAAATTATAAAAATAATAATTATTTTTTAATAATTAATTTAATATAATTATATATAATATAGCTCGAATTTAAAAGTTGTTTAAACAATAACAATTGATTGTTTATTTTATTATTTATAAAAATAATAATTTTATTTGTTTTAATTTATCTAAAAGTAGAGAGATTTTATGATTATTTTATTTTAAAATACTTTAATTTTACTTTACTTATATTACTATAAAATTAAATTACTTTTTATCGTCTAAAATTGTTATTGAGAAAAAAAATTACTTTAAAAAAAATAAAATGGCCACAGAATGCATCTAAAAATAAATAATAAAATCAATAAAATAAAGATAATAATTATTTTATAGTAGTAACGATACGTCTTATCATTTTAAATGTAAGTACTGCAGTTTTGTACCTATGTTAAGATTTTTTTTTTTGTTGACATCATGTTAAGATACCCCAAGCCTTAGCCTAATGGTTAAGGTGTTGGGAGTGTGAGTTGAATGTTGGCGGTTCAATACCCCTTTCCCCTTCAACCTCCCCATAAATTTGGTAAAAAAAAAATGTTAAGATTTTATTTTGGTTCCATATTATTTACCGCTACTTTTATAAAAATATTTAAATTTAACATAAATATATAATAGGAATTTTTTTGGTTTAGTATGTGATTATTTTGTTTTACGAACCAACTTTTACTTTGTTAAGAATTATTATTATATGTTTTATCTCACTCTTATTAATGAAAAACAAAATCATCTTAAAATTTTTTCAATTTTTTATTTACATTTATCATTTTCTAAGTTCAATTTCATTAAAAAATTCATTTTATTTTCAAATGAATTTTAAATAGAAGTCATTTGCAAATGAATTTCAAATTCATTTAAACCGAACATATTTTATCAATAAAAATAAATTTAGTATTAAGCAATTTCACAAAATTAAGAAGTTAAAATTGAAAATAAATTTTACAAAGTTTTTATTCAAACCAAACACACTCATTTTTTGTGGAATTTATTTAAACTAAACATACTCTTAAAATATTACATCCAATGATTAAATGTGTGAACATATGTTAAATGTTTTACACTTAGTCAACAGAAATAAGATACGTGTAATTATGAATGACGATATATTACTTATCAAATTAATTTAGAATAAAATAATTTTTGAATTTATGAGGATATTTTAATCTTTATAATAATTAGAAATTAAACAGGTAATTATTTATTTTTTAATTATTAGTGAAGTAAATATTAATTGCTGAATTAAAAAAAATGCTACTTTTTTTTAATTTATTTGAGAACCAACTGATTAAGAATATTAAATTTTATCTTTATATTTATTTAATTTTAAAATTATAATTTTTTCTTTTATTTGTTTCAAATTATACATTATTTTTTAAAAAAATTATTAACTTACTAATCTATTAATAATTTTCTATTTAACATATATTATATTTTTATATAAATATTGTAAATTTAATAAAATGGTATAATTATGCAATATTAATTAAGTGATATATTAGAAAAAAAATTACATTTCAACCATATAAGTTATATTTTTTTAATTTTTATAAAATTTAAATCAGGCTTATAATTAATTTTGGCATGGATGAAATTAATACAACAATAGTGCATTTTTAACTTTTTGCTCGTTTGACCACGTGAGTAGAAATAATCTACTAGGTTAAAATTGAATTCTTATCTGTTAATATTTTGAGAAGAATTATTTCATTAGACTACTTAACATTCAGCTACTGCTATCTTCTTATGCAATTCCCTTTTGCTGCACAAACAGTGAAGACTATTATAAATTTGTACTCATTTTCACCAACACTTCAATTGAATAAAATCTAAATTTAAGTTGTAAAGTTCCTTCCAATTTGGTCTGTTTTTAGTTTTTTTTAATTGTTAAGTGTACTGTAGATAAAAATTGATAAGAAAACAGTAATATATGATTAAATTTAGAAAATATTCTTATCAATTTTAAAAAAAATAATTACATGTTTTAAATTTTCTTATTTCTCTAAGGAACTTTTTTAAAGTTTGAACAAATTGATAAGAAAATAGTAATATATGATTAAATAAAATCGATGTTGTTGCTTAATTTTGCATATTTTATTTTACTTTATTTTGTTTCGTTTATAGTTCTAGCAACAGAATTACTAGCTGGATGACTTTTAATAAGCTAGCCTGGAGATTTTTACCTACATCAGATATAATATATCTTACGGTAAAATTTATAATATATCATTAAAATGTTTTACATTTAGTCAATAAAAATAAAATACATATCTTTGTATTACAAATTTAATTGTTAAGTGTACTGTACTCAGTGTAGATAAGATAGCCGCCTTATTCCACTTTCAAAAGTGGTTAGTGCCCCCAGTTTTGGTGCCCTAAGAGTTTCTATCAATGCAATTTTTAATATATTAAAAAAAAATAAAATTCAATGATGGTGTATGATATCACTTCAATAGAAGGATATTCGATGCAGAGTTTGAATTTTTCTATTATTAATTTATAAAATTAAATTTCATTTTAATTTATAAAGAAGGGACTGTTACTATTGTATAATTCACAGATACTTAAATTATTTCACCTCATTATTAATAAAATAAAATAAAATTTAGACAATGAAACCCCACATTTTTTTTTAGCATAAAGTCACATAATTACATGATTCAACTTAAAGAAAAAAAAAAGATTATTATTTGTCTTATCTTTTAATTAAATTCAGTAATACTTTGTATGTGGGTGGGTGAATGAGTGAGTTTTTCTAAATTCAAAAGGAAATAAAACAAAGGTGCTTTTGCAATTTAAATGCTTGTTCACATGACATTGAAGAAGACCTATAGTTTTGTTACCTTCTTCATGTTCTTCTTCTTTTTCCATTAATGAGTATCACATCACAATCTCATTTTTGGGACAAAAGTTGAATATGCTGAACAAGGTGCATTGCACACTTCAAACACTGGCTATTGTCTCTAGCTACTTGTCAAACAAGGCAAAGTCCTTTTCCTACCATGTTACAATGTGCTTGTCAAAACATGAATTATTCATCCCTAAAAAAAAGGAAAATATATGTCGAATTTTTTTTTTGATCTTCCCCAAATTTAGCTTAAAAATTTTTGCATATTTATTTTATTTATTATTTTGTTTGCATTAGTATCATTTTCAGCAATACATATATACTAAAAATGCTTGCTCTTATTTTCATGGATGAAGTAGTACATAAGGAAAAAAAGCTCAAAATTTGCATAATTGCATGTCTCAGTTCAACTTGTGCAGTGAATGCGTTCTTAAAATCGTCTGAAAGAAAAATAGTCAGATGTTAATTTTTTTTTAATCTAAACCACCAATATTTAGAGTATATAGAACTAATCCAGTTCAACACGAATAAAATCATCAAAATAGTAAAAATCTTCCAACAACTAATTTAACATAATTGTATATACTATTACTTGAATCCGAATAGTTCTTTGTCAACTAACCTCAACGATTGTGAATTTGTGATTGTTGGTTATATGCTAATATTTTAAAGACAAATTCTTATCTACACCGGATGTATTCTGATGGTTAGCTAAGTGTAAAACATTTAGCCAATAAAAATAAAACACATATTTTTATCATTCACATCCAACTATTGAGTGTATAACATCTGATAACATCTGATGTAGATAAAAATATTCCTATTTTAAAATAATAGAATGCAAAATTTTAGATTTCATTACCATACGAAACCAAGAAACAAAAGATCTTGGAAGTCTAACATATAGAGGGAGTATACGAGCATGCACATATAAACATCATATAAATTCAGATTGTATATATATATATATGGGCTTCCACTGTTTAACGTACTATATCAAGCCAAAAATGAGCTCTAAATAACCCTAGCTAGACTTAAATAAACAATTTCTTGCGATATTGTGATTGCGACATTACTAGAATTATTTGATGCAGTGATGATTATAGGATCTCATTTACTAAGATTTTGAACCCAGGAAGAGACACGAAGAGGTGGGCACCCTTCTTTATTTTTTGTTGCCTTTCTCTCGTTACTGACAGAACACAAGAAACGACTGAGATTGTGACTATATTTCTGTGTAACTAATGTGTCCATTTAATTAAGTTGGTGTAGATGGGGGCCGGCCTCTCTGCTACTGCAAATAGATAGCACATCTGATCTTTCTCACATCTTGTACCCATGCAATGTACCATATATATATTATGATGCTTTTGACATTACATGGATTGAAACTTGAAAGCTCGGTTGCATTTTCAGTTCTGTCTTCTTCATCAGTTATACAGTCATTACTGCAAGAAACGAAAGAGGAAAATCTGTGTATGTTATAGTGTTCTGCATATTATATGTATATCTGCTTCCCTCAATTAATTAATTAGTATCAACTGTTTCCCAAGAGTTGGTCATTGTTATGTTGCCATCGGGAGACATTATACACTGATCTTGGTATTTAATGGATTGGAAGATCAAATCAATAAAAATTAAATATTTAATTAAAGTGATAAAAACTAAAATCTAATAGCACATGAATGAATTCTAAATGACTTAATATTATTAGTTTGGTCTTCCAACTCATCAAAAATTAGAATCATTATAAAATCTCTCTGCCATCCAATGCCTTCCAAGATGTCCTAACTAACTTGGATTATTTAGGTTCCCCTCAAGGCTTGTCAATAGGTCTGTGGTTCATTGATGCATAGTTCATCAATTTGTTCTTGACATCTTGCTTTGAATTAAATAAAAATTAATTAATTAATTTTATATGTTAATATATAATACTAAAATATAAATTTTATATTTTAAGATATCTTTAAAAAATACTATTGAACCACTTATTTACTTGATCATTTTGAAAAATTCTTACATATTTTTAATATATTATATTTAATAATTAAGTTTATTATATGTAATTTATATATTATTTATATTAGTTTAATGTAAAACACACAGGATATGTGTTAGATATTCACGATTCAATGTAAAATATCTTGGTTGTAATTAAGCAAAAATGTTTCGATGATTTTATATCATAATTATTGTTCGTATAATTTTATCAGTAAAAAAAGTCTAATAATTATGTTTTTCCTCAATGCATTTTGAAATGTAAAAATTAAATTATACGTTTGTGTTGATTTATGAAATTAAATTTTATCTAATTTAAAAAAATAATTCACAGATATTCTTATTTATTATCATATAATTAAACTTTAATAGATTTGACGAGCACGATCCTCTTGTTGTGATGAAGATAACTTGTAATCTTATTCTTCACATAAATGCTTTTGATAAAGATTTTTCTTTAATAAATAATTGGTAGCTAAAGTTTGTTGGACTTTAATTTGATTCGAATTAGACCATAAGGGCGACAAAATTTTTTCAACAACTAATTTAAGGTGACTGCATATATCATGACTCAAACTCGAGACATTATTTAAACGATAACAGTGTATGTCAGTTGATCTCAATAGTTGTTGTTCTTTTAATAGAAATTTTAACACCATTTGATTAGATAATTAAAATTATCATTATAAATTAACAATTCTAATGAGTATACCCGATAAATTTTCTAATTATTAGAGATTCACAGATTTTATTTTTTTTATTTTTAATAAACATTAATACCAATGTACATGTACACACCAAACACAAATAACTTCCATTAATGAACAGTACTTGCTCTCTGAAAATTGAGTTACAACAGCTTCATAACACACACACTCTCTCTCTCTCTCTCACGGGACACTTTCATATGAATCAAAAAAAATATATAAAAAGCTCAAAGGTATTTGACCATGCGTATATAAGACAAGAGAAAGGAGTGCGGTCCTTTAGCTACATGACATTAAGGTGTAAATACTGCTCATCAAGATTCAGTATTATAGAATAGAGTAGAGGGTACGCCCACTATATATATATATATATGTACCTATAAGTTAGCAGTTTTGTTGTATGCTTGCTTTGTACTATATGCATATAAGCTAGTAAATTGGAAAAATTATATAGATAGCCTATGAATTTTTCAAATTTTTTTAATTTTGGTGTTTGAATTGGTCAATTAAGTGTTTGAACGGATTTAAATTTTTTAGATGGTAGCAGATTTTATAGGTTAAAATGTATATATATCTAAATTGTTTGGATAGTCACCAAATTTCATACTTTGTTATAATTTGGTTTTAAAATTTTAATTTGTTTCTTTTTGGTAAATTGCATGATTAGTCATAAATTGCATACTTTGTTACATTGGATGTTTGCTACATTGTGAACCATGAATTAAAAGTTGGATAATTAAGAAGAAATAAATTAAAATTTTGGAGCCAATTTGAAACAATGAACAAAATTTTGTGATCATTCGTATAATGTACCCACATATATATCTCATTTTAAGCAGTAAATTGACTTAAGTGTGTTCTTTTATATTATATAATATTTTTCATTTTAAAAAATTAATTTTCTTCTCATTATTTTAAAAATATATTAAATTTTACTAAATGAAATATGATAAATTTTAACCAATATAATTCAAAATAAAAATAAAAATTTAAGTTTTTAAATTTTAATTGAATAAGTAAAAATAAAATTTTAACTAAAACAATATAGAAAATTCTGCCATTATAAATAATAAATAATAATTATTTTTTCAAAATTTGTTCAATTAGTAAAAAAATTAACTTCACTAAAATAACATGAAGAAATAGAAATTCAACTATATATTATAATTAACGAAGTAAAAAAAATAAAATAATTTTTTTTTATTTTTAAAAAAAAGTTTAGTTCCATAAGTAAAAAGAAATTTTAATTTTTTATAAAATTTAAGAAAAGTAATTAGAGTGATAAATAAAGAAAAAAAAAGAATGAAGTACAATGTAAAAGGAGATATTTAAGTGAATTACTGTTTAAAATTTATTATATAAATACTTTAATTTGTAAAATTTACTCACTTAAAAATTTAATTCAACAAAAAAATAATAAAAATTAAAAAATTTTGACACTATCCATGTAATTGTTTCCTAGTTATAGCTGAACACAAGGGTGAATACAACAGTGCACACAGGTTTCACTCAAATCTTACCAAATTTTCTGGATCATAGTTCCTTGAAAGCTAGTGGCTTCGACTGGTCCCGAAAATCAGACCAACAAATACGCATCTTTTTTTGGTTTGTTTACTCTCAGTTGTTTTATACTTCTTGCTTTTTTTTTTTTTTTGGAAAGAACTTATAGTTGTTTTATAATTAGTTGTCAAAGTCGATCAGATACTTGGACCAAATGTACAAATTGTAATGAGTTTGAATTTTCTTAAATAATGTTTTATGTTTGAGTGTATGTGTATAAAAAAAAATTAGAAGTTCGAGTCTTATGTAAGAGTTTTGCCCCCCTTTGGATCAACCTAACTCGACTCCAGAATAGTCGAAATTTTTATGACTATTGGATATCAGGACATTAGATGTAAAAAAAAAAGTCCAAATACATAAAGATAAAGATCGATCTATTAACGTATTAATATTTTAAAGAGAATTATACACCTTGACTACTTAACTTTCGGTAAAAATACTTGCATTTCATAGTTAATATTCATTTAAAAGAAAGTTGATGTTTTGAAAATTCAAATATAAACTTTCCTGCTATATATAATTAATACTTGCATCTTACACTATTGAACTAACATTTAAAATTTTTCTTTTAATTTCGGAGGATGATAATCATACTTTACAATTAAATAAAACGATTGATATTAACTAGTACGGGTTGTTTTCGATTAAATGTCTCAGATTTGAATTATGGTATTGTAAACACCTTCAATTTGGGCCTGCAACGAAAGCCCGGTGATAAGAAAGTTCGTATATCAAATGCAAGAGGACTTGAAGCTTCTCTGGGGGTGGACTCGAGAGCCCAAAACTCTACAACCAAGTCCAAAACCCTAGGGGAAGACCCAAACCATCAAACCCAAATCCTCCAAGCCTAAGCCCAAACTTCTAAGCTCAACCCAGGCCTTTTAGGCCCAAAGGCCCAGTAGGACTGGTGAAGAGGCGATCGCCTCTTCACCCTAGACGTTGATAAGGCGATGCCTCATCACACCTGTCCCCTGCAGCAATAAATGCTATTTATTGCTGCATTAAACTAAAAGATCTAACACATTTTCTCCTCTGCATTTTTAAACGAAAACAAAGACTTTAGAGGTAAAGATTAGCTGGAAAGAGAGGAGCAATGATGAAAAAATAATAGGTGGAGAGTGAACCTAGATTTTTGGAAATTTGGAGAGAGAGAGAGAGAGAGGCTTAAATAGGAGCTTAAGCCTGATATTTTGGAGGACTTGGCCAGAATTCAGAAAGAAAAGCAAGAGAAAAAAGAAAAGAAAAACGTTCTAAGGAAAAGAGGAAGAAAAAAAAAGAGAAAACAAAAGATAAAGGAAGAGAGAAGAGAACTTAAGCTTTAGAAGTTTAATTCTTTGAAGGAGAAAGGTTTATCTTGCATTCAAACTATCAAAGAAAGCTCTTAGGGCTGAGTTAGGAGCTCAAAAAGTTCTTCAATCAGTGAGGATTCTTATTTTTAAATTTCAAAACTTCTATTTCATATTAGAAGCATAAATTGTTTGATTTTAGTTTCCTTTTGGTATTTGTTGCTTATTTGGTGTTATATGAAAGCATGATTGCTTGAACATGTGAATTTTTAAGTATTGAGTTCGTGGTTTGTGCTTATTTGCATGCATCTTTGAATTGCTTAGTATTTAAGAAAGTATGTAATTTTGTGCTGGAACGCCCTGTTGAAGAGGCGACGCCTCTACATAGAGGCGATCGCCTCTCCACCAGAGTTAGCCACAACTCTGCTTCAATCTAGTATATATCTAGTATATTTTCAGTACATTTCCCGTATCTTATACACGTATAATGTTCAGCATTTAGTGTTTCATATATTTGTTATATTCTTAACTTGTTTAAATGATGACTTATTTAAATGATTAATCCATGCTTATGTGAATATTCATGTCTACTTATGTGTAAATATGATTTGAATTATTATGTGAATATTGTTTATATTTGAATATGAAG
>CATIWK010217103.1:0-22544 GCA_949634005.1 Mallotus japonicus
AAATGCGACACGTCGGCACCAGCAGTACAGGAGAATCATCCCCGCAGGCCTGTGTCAGACAGCGCCCGAGACGCCTGCGGTACCAAAGCCTGCGCACCTGCAAGCCCCCGCGCGACATGGGCAACGGTTGCTGACGGCTAATGACAGCTCACCTAGCTCTAGTTAGCAAAAGGACGCACAGCCAGAACCAGAGAAGGAGCCACGTGAACAGTGCCCTTGTCCACTCCCAAAATGCCACCTGGATAGGTAAACCGTTATATATATACCAGGCACCTGAACAAGGAGGAGGTAACACACAAAAAACCCTACAAAAACCCTAGTTTCCATATCCATTTCTCTCCAGGAACTCCCTAACTTGACCGTCGGAGTGGATTGGCTGACACTCCGCCCAGCTGGTCTTCTCACCGTTGCTCTGTTTTGCAGGTGTTGCATTTCCCTGTTAGGCGGACCGGACGTATCAATAACTCATCATCAAATTGGAGCACTTCAGCTTTTCAAATTTGAAAGAAAATGATGATGGTTTAACCAACCAACAATAATTACAACTTTCTGAAATTTGCAACAAAAGACAACAAACTCACATTTACAATCTCAAAAAAAAAAAAAAAAAAAAAAAGTGTTTCTAAGCTTCATGCAACAGTCTAAAAAAACATCGTAACTACAGTTGATTCCTTAAAGACAAATCAAATAACAACGGAAAACGGCTATCAGAGATAGAGACCGCGACGGCAACGGCTACCGCGATAGCAAGGGCAACGAGACAAGAGTCAGTGATGAAAAAGATAAAACAAACTGCAAGAAAATAAAAAATGAAGAAAAAGAAAAGATGAAGATTTGATAAAGAAAATATGAAGAAAAGCAGAGAGAACTGGTTTTTTTTTTTTTTTTTTTTGCGCGCGTCTAAACAAAAAAGAACAGTACCACTGCTCAATTAGCTGCTTTTTTTTTAAAAAAAAAAAAATTCTTAAAAAAAAAAAACTAGATATATATATACAACAAAAAAAAAAAAAAAAAATAATAAAACGACTTCGTGGCCACTACCAATTAGCAAATACAACCAAACGCTGCTCTGCTCCTCCCCTCCCCCAATGTCCGGTATTTCCGACTAAAAGCAAGAGGAGAAAGCATGGAGTTCTCTGTTTCTGCTTCTCGCCTCCGTTGCATCACCTCCTTACCTTCGCTAACCAAACCAAAGCTCACTATTTTTCACAGAAATCCTATGTCCGTACGTATTCCATCCCCAATTTTTCCTTCATCTCCTATTCAAATTAACTCTTTTCTGTCCCCTCTCCATGCCCTTGCGAGCCAAGACAACGGCTCCACCGTAACAGCCTCTTCTTCTTCAAGTAACTCCCTTACCCACCCTAACCCCAATTTGTCACTAATCTCCTCCCGATTTCAACTAATTAATTAGATAATTTTGCTGATGTTAATTTGTATTTTTTCTTTTCCCTTTTTATGAGGTGGAAATCAAGCTCGAATTGGTGAAGTTAAGCGAGTCACGAAGGAGACTAATGTCTCCGTCAAAATCAATTTGGACGGTACCGGGATTTCTGATTCTACCACCGGAATTCCATTTCTTGATCACATGTTAGATGTTAGTCTTCTCTCTTTCACTTTACCGCTTGCATTTGTTTATGGAAGTATGGGTGTGTTTTAAAACCATCAGTGATTCAGTGACTATAGTGTGTAAATAACCTTTTTTTTTCCAATCTGTTGTGGTTTAGCAACTGGCTTCCCATGGGCTGTTTAATGTGCATGTGAAGGCGACTGGAGATATTCATATTGATGATCACCATACTAATGAAGATGTTGCTCTTGCTATTGGAACGGTGTGCTTTTCTTTGGTATTTGTAGCTTTTTGTTTCGGAAAATGAGATTTAGTTTCTGAATATTTTTTTAGTGCTGTGCAGGCATTGCTGCAGGCACTTGGTGATAGGAGAGGAATTAATCGATTTGGTGACTTCTCAGCTCCTCTTGATGAGGCTTTGATACATGTGTCATTGGTATGTTCTGTGCAATAATTTGTTTTAGAGAGTTTTTAATTAGTTTAGATGATTAAAAAAAGGCCTGTTGATTGAACTTTAGAAACGGGTCGATGTGTGTCAGCATTTGATATGATAAGCTTGACTTGGATAACACTTAAGTTGGTGAATTTTAACTAGGCTGATTGCAACATTTGGAGGTCTCCAAGCTAACATCAGCAAGTGATGTTCTAAAAACAGCTAGACTTACATAGGAGAGAACGTTTGGAAATTGAGAAGGATAATATCCAAGATTTGGTTCTATGATGAAAATGCTTTTAAATGTATGACATGAATTGAGACACATGCAGTCCCTTTCGCTTCATAGAATTTGTGCCTTGAAATGTTGTATTTGAAGCAAAAGAATGCATGTGCATCACATTATTTTTTGACTTGTGCTGGTGATTTTGGATTCTATTAAGACTCTGACATATTTTGGTTTTTTCAAATATCTATTGTGTTAATTTGAGACTTATTTAATTTCAGGATTTATCTGGACGGCCACATTTAAGTTATGATTTGCAAATTCCAACTCAGAGAGTTGGAACATACGACACTCAGGTGCTTCACTTGACTTCACTGCTGGAACATACAATGATTCTGAGTTTATTTATTTTTTACCCAACTCTTGAACGGTGGTTGAATTTGACTTATTGGGATGATGACTGGATGTATTATAGTGCTTGGCTTTAGAAATTCTTGCACATTTCTATGACTTGAGGTGTTGGGTTTCCTTCTTCATGTTTTGAAATTTAACCATTGTGGAAATTTGGCAATTAACTGTCATACCCGTTTATTTGTAGTTGGTGGAGCATTTTTTCCAGTCTTTGGTGAATACTTCTGGTATGACACTTCACATCCGGCAGGTAATATTATCAAGGTGATCTTCATTTTGCTTGCTTGCTCATTTTTTTTTCTATTTATTGGGTTTACTCTATGGTCCGCACTGATGTTTTTCCTTATAATACTTCACAACAATTATTTATCATTTTTTTACTTCACTTTTTTAGCTTTTAAGTTTATATTCAACTATTGTTTGAGCACAGCTTGCGGGGAAAAATTCTCATCATATTATTGAAGCAACCTTCAAAGCATTTGCCAGAGCTCTTCGGCAAGCAACAGAATACGACCCTCGTCGTCTTGGGACCGTGCCAAGGTTTGATATATTGCCTTTTAAGAAGTTATTGCATTGGTAATGGAAGCATATCTATTTGTTAACAATATTTTGTGGGTATAATTTTGACTGTAAATATAAGAACTAGTTTGTTTGATAGCTGTGCAAATATAATATGATTATGCCTATTATAAGATCATTTTCTCCATTACTTATTCTTCATCTTTGCGAAATTTGATACACTTGCTTATTATAAGAATTCCACAATTTCATAAGAATGTTATATGATAATGCCAAATACAGTGTATATTTGGCAATTTATTAGCATGTCCATTGCCCATTAGGCTGCCGGTTGTGATTTTATATGGCATTCTAAGGACTTCTGTCCTTATATGCTTAACATGCATGCTAAGAAGTCCTGCAGAGCTATAACTTTTGGATTTATGGGCAGGATTTCTCACTGTGTATAATTTTTGGATTTATGTCCTTATATGCATAAGATGCATGCTTAGGATTTCTCACTGTGTATAACTTGCCAATCATGAATTTTTAGTATTATAATTTGATGACCGCCAAAACTGTGCATGATTTTGATTTGCAGCTCAAAGGGTGTACTGTCACGAGCTTGATGCTTCTTGGTCCTTGTGTAAATGATGATTTTGGTGCATACGTTGGTGAAATGTATTTTTTAGGTAATCTCTTGATAGTTTTGATTGCTTTAGTCAGTTGAGCAGCACCAATGCCGAAATGATGCAAGAATGATGAAGTTTCCTGGGATATATTGAAGTTCTTCTGAAGGCTGTCTAATATGAGCTACACAATTAAAGTTACAGAGTTTCTGTCACGGCTAGTTTGTATCCTGCAAACGTGTAGGATTTAAATAATGCTGTATTTCAAACGACATATTCCTTTTTGTTATCGTTTAACAGAAAATAGGGTGTATCAATTAGCAATAAATTCTCTTGAAATGATGTTGGGAACACAGATCTTAATTGCATTTGTTGGAACTCTATTTATTGATGCTTCAGGATGAGCGGCCAATTGTGCACTCAGCACTGTGGTGTTTGTATTTCCTGAAAAAAAAGTTGCCCCTCCTTATAGTTATAGATCATGTGATCGTGTTTTGTTATCGCAACTTCATGAACTTAAGCACTTCTACATATTTTCTATGTTCCTAGACTCATCAAAGCAAAATCAAAGTACAGTGTAACTTGCATCTTGCTTAAGTTACTCATGTTCTACAAAAATTCTTCAGCTGCACTTAAATCATTCAAAATCTCAGACTTGAGCTCTTCAGGAAGCTGTGCAGATGGACCAGCCTTAGAATAGAAGCTGGCTAAGGATCTAAATGCCTTTTCTAGTTCAATGTACGACTCCTGCCATGAGCAAGCAGATAATGAATCATTGAGTTGTATGTAATAGATTTTTTCAACTCTAAGAAGCTGCTCACTACAAAGACACATACCTCGCGCACTACCTTCTCTTGTCCTCTCCAACTGCCCAGATACTCTCTAATGGACTCCTTTGCAGCATCTGCAGTTCGTCTAAATTTAGCAATATCCTTAGCATCTTCATTTAACGACTCGCGCAGCGTCTTCACAACCTCTCTTGCTGACTTCAAGTAAGCCTTGGGCAAGAGTTTCCCTGATTTATTTTTCTCATTTGGATCAAACAATGATTTAATAGAACCAAAAACTCCATCCTCACTTGAACCATCTTCAGCACTCGCTGGCAATGGTGTTGAAATGCAGTTCAACTTCAGAATTGTAACAAATGAAGCACTGAAGACTAGAATTTCCCGGCGACTCAAAGAAGCAGACCGAGATTGCAATTTTTTATCTGTGACGACGAAGAGAAGCTATTAAACAAAACAAAGACAGTGAATTTTATAGAAATTTCAATCACTAAGAACTAGGATTGTTAGTTGGGTACTTACAGTCATTGCTGGGTAGAGCTTTGCAAGTAACAAAAGGGCGTAGCTTTACTGGAAGAATCGCAGCCATTTCTTGAATTCTGCTGCTCCATGCACTTTAGCAGGCAGCAGTCTTCAGGTTCCAATCTCCGCCTCTCAAATCTTCTGCTTCTATTTATCCAAATTGGACACAACAAGTAATTTAACACAATCATCAGGGATATATTCGTACGGTTGTTTTTAATACGACGACGTTTTAAGACAGCCCTCACGTGTCATCTTCTTTTTTCTTCTTAAAGTTCGTTCTCTGTGAGCATCGATACTCTCGGAGTCTTCCCAACGCTGAAACCTAAAATCGGATTCAATATTTTCGGAGGATGCCCGGAGGGAACCACCACAAATCCTCCTTCAGTAAACCTTCTTCCTCCGCTGCCCACCACCGCAAGTCGCGGTGGGAATCCTCTTCCGCTGCCGCTACAACCACCACCACCAATAATCCGTCGTCGTACTCCAAATCAAATGAGCAGAAGTCTCAGACCAGACCTCCTTCCAATTCAAATCCATCTCCGAAGCCTAATAAAACCAACACTGCTGGTCCATCCCCTAAACCTACTCCCCCTAATGACGCAATTCCTGCTCTACCGGGTGGTCCTGCGTTCCCCTTCCGTGACCTGGCTCCACCGCCACCGCCGCTGCCTCCTCCGCAACCTGCTTACGGCTTTCACATGCTGGAGCGTCGTACGATTGCCCTAGCTGACGGTAGCGTACGCTCTTACTTTGCTTTACCTCCTGATTACCATGACTTCCCTACTCTTCGTCGTCCTCCGTTATTCCCGCGTTTCCCCCATCCTGGTGCACCTCGCTTTCCTGCAATGAGCCCTGAACGCGTAGGGTTTCGTGATAATCATGATAGTCATAATAAGAATAATATTCAAAATCAGAATAAGAGAAAATTTGGTGGCGGTGGCGGTGAAGAGGAATTCAGGTATGGGAATAACCACAATAATAATCTGAATGGGTATTTGCCAGATCATCGTCATCGCGGGGAGTTTATGGCTGGGACAAGTACAACTAGTAGTAGTCCTTTCAGAAGAAATTTTGGTGATGATTCTAGAGCTGGAAAATTTATGAGGATTGGTGACAGTATAGGTGGAAACAATAGTATTAATGCTAATAGTATTAATAAGCATCTTCAAGTGGACCAGAATAAGCTAAACAAGGTTTTTTTGCATTTTGCTAAGTTGATTAATGAGAGTGAAGCTGAGAGAAAACGTTATTTGGAGGATGGGAAGCAGGGGCGCCTTCCGTGTATTGCTTGTGGCAGGTTTGCTTCATTTAGGCTCAATTTCATCGTTATTGTTATTTTGCACTGTAATATGCAATCTTTTTGTATGACATTTGATATAGTGCATTGAGGTTGGTGTTTGAGGATGTTTACTTTTGTTTTATTTGTAGGAAATGGCTAGGTGTGAATTGAATTACGTTAGATACTATTTGTTTGCCCGAATGTCATGACCATGTGTACAGATAGAGCTGTGAACCATGTGTACAGATAGAGCTGTGAGGGTTTGAGTCTTAATACGGGATTAGATGTACTATTTTCAAGATACACGGTTGTCCATTTATTTTTATGCTGATTCTTTTGGTAGCTTGCAAGTTTTCTCTTGCTTTGATTTGGTTTGATGAGGATTATTTTCAAGTTTTCCATTATGGCTTTCTCATTATAGATCTGTGTCAGGTAGGTTAATACTCTGTGTTCACTTGAGTTGATTATCTTTGACAGGTAGGCTTTCGCAAGTTGACCTTATAGGCTATAGTAATTACTCCATTTGGTTTGATGTTGTGGTCCGTGATTGGCTCAATTTACTTGTATAGTATTTTGAGTAGCTACTTCATTTTGAAGGGGCTTTAATTTTTTTTGTTCGGAAACTTTTTGGGTCAAATTTTAGGCTTCATCTTGCAAGATGCTAGGAATGTTGAGAATAGTAGGCTAATTAGAAATTAAGGTTCTTTTTGAATTATTTGCTTGTGCTAAGACATGTATATTTGAGAAGCAATACAATTGTAACTAGCCTTGCAAATGAAATAGTATAGTTTATACAACCCTCAATATTTCTTTGCCTGTTCTCTGTCATGGCTTGTTCTGCTTTTTTTTTTTTTTTTTTTTTTTTCTCTTTTAGCAGTTGTACGATCCTTGTTGGAATTTGTAAATTTTTTATGCTTTGAAGCAGAGTTGGGTTTTATGATAACTATAAATGATAGTGGCAATATGTTTTCCTATTAGTTCAGGGAAAGTGTTTAATATCATTGTAGATTTAGACATTCGGTGTACCTATGAAGGTAATTGTTGGTTCTTTGTAAAGCAGACTTGCTAAACAACTGTAAGCATTGTCTTTGCCCATATGCGTTGTGTAGAATCATCATTTGTGTGCTTTTACAAATGGGAAGAAATAAGTTTCTCGTGGAACATTTATGACTTCATTTTCTTTAGTGTCTATTTTTGAAGTACTTATCAAAATATGCATTTCCGTTTTGATGAATCAAGTTTTATTAATGTGTGTGAACTTCATTGCATTTACTCATTTTTATTTATTTATTTTTATGAGTCTAGCAGCCTTCCCTTAACAACGCCGAATACCTGTTGCTCATTGGCTAACCATGGATGGTTGGTGCGATTTTAATATATATTGTTTATTTAGAAACTATGAATGGAAACTGGCGTTGTTTGTTGGCAACTGCCTATACAGCTGCTATAAGTTCTGCTGTTTTGTTAGTTATGAGCTGAATTTACCGTTTACTTATAAAGTCTGCCATATGTGACCAGTTGGAGTGTGGTTGGCCTAACATGGGTTTCCAATTTTTTTTTCTAAATCATTATGATCTAGTAATATTAACTTTATGTTCTTTTAGTTGAATCTTTTTGGAGGAAGTTTGCGTTCATCTCATGTTGGCTTCTCTCCTCCACCCCCCATTCCTTTCAAATAATTTCGCTTGACGTGTATGTGCATTTTCTAGGTTCCTATATCCGTATTATTTATGTAGATTATTCTTGTTTGCCAATTATGAAATGGTTTGGTTCTTTTCGTTTCTTAAGTAAGGTAACTTGTGGTGCTCATACAGTCATACTTCTATATGTGGAATCCACTTTTATATGGAGCTTGAGGTCTAAAGCTATCATTTTCACTCATTTTGCACATCCTTTTGCAAGGTTACTTGCAAAATTTTTGTTATTCTACTGTTTATTTGACCAAGGGGCTCAATCCACATATGTTATTTGTATTGTCACTTGACTATCACCAAGGTAGTTGCCCATTATGCATTCAGGTTCAATGTGACTTGAGTTCCTTGTTTGTTTTGTTTAATACTGCTTTAACCTCTACTTTGGTGTGGTTTTCTACAATGTAGGAGGGCTTTCATAAGTGTAGAATTTTCCTTTCTGTATAATTATTATAAAATTTCACTTTTAGTAGTGACATATGGCTTATATCTATCATCTTTCCCGCATTTGGTTCCCTTTTGGTTTCTTATTGGTATTTTATATTTTTGATTATGTTTTGAGCAAACATATGTCAAAAGATGTGTTTTGAGTGCAGTTTTCATCCTTTAATTGGTTTAATTTGAGTGCTTCTCTTTTGGAGGTTGATCTGAAACAAGAGAAGAAATTTTGTATCTACTGTAGCTTTGCCATATGGTAGGTGGACATGATGAGTGGAAAGTATGTTGTGATGTCATATAACTGTGCTTTCTAGCTGACATGGATTAACTGATTAAGTAGAAATTAGACTTGGGGAGTAGAATATAAGCAGTGATGAAGTTTATGGCACGCAAAGTGGGATGGATGGAGTTGCTATTGAGGCTCAAGAGTCAGAGTGAAAAGAAATGTAAGAGAAAATGGACCATTGCCATAAAATGGAATTACACAATAAAGGTTTTAATTAGAGAAAGGTGACAAGCATCATGGAATCATTTGTTTGTTTTAGTCATACATTTGTGTGCAGGCTAGTTCATACCTCTTAGGGGCTTATTCAACTTCCTCTCTCCCTGGTTTCTACTTCCTCTTTTTAGTTTATCATTATAGGTGTCAATTGTAATAAGATGGCATGTTATGCATTTTTAACTTTGTTGTTGTTTATTTAAATTGGCCAAAGATAATAACTATATTTAACCGACAATATGCTGCTCTTTTTGTCCTTCTGTTTCATTTTAAGCTAACACACTTTATTTCTGTTTTTAGCTAATCTATTTATTTTATTGATTTTGTCAATAATCTGTGATAACATTTTAGCCTATAGTTTTTCCTATGGTTGATTTTGTTCTGGTTTGTTTCTTGATGGAAGTCTATCCTATTAAGCCCAAAACTGCTTTGGAAGCCCTTTTCTTCTATTCCCCATCTACTAAGTTTTGGTAATTAATACTCCAAATTTTGCTGTACGTTTCTCTTTGTATTATGTTGTTAGAACAGTCCATCCTATGTTCTATCTTCTACTGAATTTAGATGAGTTACTTTTTTAGCTCATTCTGGAATTGTTTGACGGCATATCCATATTGATAGTGCTATGAATTTAATTTATCCTGCATTTCAGTAGTTTTGCCTTTCTTTTAAATTTTTTGTACTCATTCAAGGCTGCTGAATTTGCTGTCTTTATTTCCCTTTTAGTTTGAAATTGTAGACTCACTGCAATATGTCAGAGACGACCTGAATTATTATCTTCAATGCCCTTGACATGAAAAATACAGGTCTACCAAAGACTTTTCAGACATGCATGCTCTTGTAATGCACACGTACAACTCAGATAATGCTGACTTACGTGTGGATCACTTGGGCTTACACAAAGCTCTATGTGTTTTGATGGGATGGAACTACTCAAAGCCCCCTGATAATGCAAAGGTCTATCAGTTCTTACCTGCTGGTGAAGCAGCAGCAAACCAGGATGATTTGGTTATGTGGCCCCCTATGGTGATAATTCATAATACAGTAACAGGAAAAGGTAAAGATGGGCGCATGGAAGGTTTGGGAAACAAAGCAATGGATAACAAAATAAAAGGTATAACGCGCCCAATTCTTTTTTTTTTCTTTTTAATTGATGATTGTTTTGGTGGTTACTGGTCAAGATAATCCTTTCATTCTGTAGCATATGGGTAGCATTCCTTTGTTGTAGCTATTCTTTTAGGTTCGATGTTCTTAGAGCTATCACTAGTTATGCCAGCCCTATTTTCTTTTAGCATAATTTGAGGATAACCGTGTGAAATCTTACTTTGAAACTTCATTTTCTTCACCAATGCATTTTTTGCAGCCCATTTGTAGTACCTTTACAACTAGAGATATAGCTGTTATCTAGAAGATAACTGATAGTCTTTGACATTGATATTAGAGGATTTCATGTTTTAAACTTTGGTAACCCCTGCTCTAGATCCTGTGAGACTGACTAGCTGTCCAGTAAAAGTGGTTGCTGCCAGGATAGAAAATTTTACGTTTGATGCAACTTTTGTTATATTGTTGGACACCTTCGAGTAATCTAATTTTTTGTGCCTTTGTGGTGGGCTACTGTGCGGAAAAATTATACAGTTAGTGTTTGTGAAGTCTGCTGGAGATGCTATGTGTTTGTATTTGGTGTTCAAGTGTTGACTTTTAGGGTTGTGTTTGGGAAGGAAATAAAAATATGGTTTGCATTTTTTGGAATGCTGCTAATTATCGGACATAGGACTGAAATTGCTGGAAGGAAGACTGGGAAAGTTTTTAGGATATAGTTTTTGGTGTTGTGGTAGCAGGGCCATTATTTTTGGCAAACATAAGAATGTATAAAACTTGGAGGCCATGCACGTGCTTTGGAAAATGACTTAACTGGTAGCGTGGACTAGAAATTCAAGGAAAAGAAAAAATGATATGGTGTGAAGTAGGAGACAGCAAAAGAAGAGAGAATGCTTGGAAGGAGTGTCTCCTAACTGAAACCAATTTTTAATGATTTCTATTTTCTACATAAAAGTTAAGAAAATAATTGTATTTTGTAGATAAACGTCTTGACTTTTATCATGCTATTCTTGTTAAAAAAATTAGTTGAAGTAAGAGACTTTTTTTCGAAGTAGGACCACTCATGTAGTCCAGACTGAACAAATCAGAAGGTTTATATTCATTACATATGTTACTCAAATGTTTGTAAGAATTAGAAATCCAAGTGATAGTAAATAAACAGGTCTTTTTGCCTGGGCTTCATTCTGTAGCTGTATATAGTGCTTATCGACATTCATTTGGGTAACTGATTCGAGGGGCTTGAGTTGAGTTCAGATAATTAGTTATTACTTTCTGTTTTCAACTTTGTTGCATGTTTACCTTGAATCTTTAATTCTCATCTCTCAATTTATTTAGTTGTGCATTATAATATTGTTGCATTTAAGATACTACTTCGTATTTGTCCTTGGCACTACTGAGCTAGTGTGCTTGATTATGTGCTCTCGCTGGGAATATTTACTGTGTTGCTCTCTTTTGTGACCTATAGGGCCACTTACATCTAGCCACCTTCTGCTTAGTACTGAAAATTGCATGGGTGGTTAGTCTGGTCTGTTTGATATGTTTAATTGAAATTCTTGTAATACAAGCTCCTTCAGAACCAATCGTGATTTATAATCTCTTGTTGCAATGTGTAATAGTTTATTAAATTCATGAGTTTCTCAGCTCTCAACTTCAAGTGGTCTTGCTGGAATATGAGATTTATTTGCTCTCAACTTCAAGTTAATTCTATCTTAATGAAGATAGAATTAACTTTTGCAAATTATCAGTGACGTGCCTGAACCCAGAAAAAAAGAAAGAAGAAAGAGAGAAAAGAGAGAGAGGGGGAGAGAGGAGGGGGGAGGGGGGGTGTGGGGTTGCTGTTGATTGTGGTGGTTGTGGCTGAAATTTTTTTACTGTAGCCAGGCATTTGCTAATCTTTTGCCTTGAATGTGCACAAATAGTAATTCAATCTACATTGCATGAGATTTGCCCTAGGGAGAATCTGGGCCTAAAGCAGAGTTGCATGTTAGATTGACATGCAATTATCAAAGATTAAGCTTGTTTTCCTTTCTGGTTCTAATGTCACCGCTATCATACATATATCTACTATCAACCGAAGTTGGTTGTTTTTGTACTTCTATGGCGTTAGATTACTGACCTCAACCTGCCCAGTTTAGAGTACAAGATATTTTTGTATTTTTGCATATGGATATTTTTATCATTGCTTTGCTGCAGATAACAGTATTCTATATAACTGAGATGCCTTTTTTTTATGAGGACCTTGGAAGTGAGGTATCTAAGATCAATTTGTACATAATGCTGCCATTGTTGTGCCAACTTATTATACTTTTAAATTTAGAACAAAAGAGTTGATTCTACAAAAGATGACCGTTAGCTTCTATAGTTTTTCTGGTTCTCTCTCGGTTCTTTCCAATGCAATCAATGTTGACCTCTAAGTGCATAACTTATCATATGGTTTTGATTTTACAAGTGTTAAAGTTGCAATTGAAGAAATATAGTCTACAAAAGGAAAATGGATAAATTGTTCTTTTCGAGTTTGCATTTTCATTTACATGAAACATAACTATTGTTGTTTTAGGTGGTTTACTGAAAGTCCAATTTAAATGAGGAGCTGTGGATGTAGGATTCTTCTCGCTGAAAAACATTGAATTGTTTAGATATATTCATGACTTGATTTTCTTTTTCTTTTATTATTATAATAATTATTATTATTATGAATGGGAGAAGCAGGGTTGATGCAACTAATATAGTGTAGTTGCTGTATATTGATGTCAATGATTGATTTGTCTTTTATGAGCTGGCATCAGTTTTCAAAATTTCAGCATCTGTGCTAGTCATCACATTGGAGTCTACCGATCTCTTTATGTATCTTATCCTGCATTGCACCTTACAATGGTAGTGGTTTGCATCTTGTTTTCTCCTTTTAGTAGCTTGGCTTTTCCCCATTTTCTTCTCATCAATTTTTAGTTTTACACCAATCAAAAGGCGTGGTTCCAGTGTCAGGCATTTACTCAATGCTTAATGTATATTTTAATGATTACATATACTGAACAGTTTCCAACCCATTCTTTTATGACTGTTGAAGCTACTGTGTGAGTGCCAAATTCATTTTATCGGGGAATTTGAAAGTACAAGGAATTTAAAATGGCTTGCAAGGTTCTTCAGAGGGATCAGCGTTGCTTGAATGATATGTTTGGCTGCTTCAATCTGGCAGTAATTTTTTTTTTTCTTTTTGTCTTCAAATTCTAAAATGGCATGCATTTTCAGATCTTGGATTTCTTGGTGGCAAGTCAAAGTCCTTGTATGGAAGAGAAGGCCATCTGGGCATAACCCTTATTAAGTTTAGTGGTGATCAACTGGGCCTGAAGGAGGCCTTGCGGCTGGAAGAATACTTTGAGAAGGAAAATCATGGACGTAGGGCTTGGGCACATATACAACCTGTGACATTGGGCAAGGATGATGAGAAGAATCCAAACCTCGTCAAGGTGGAGCGGAATGGGGAGAAGAAGAGGATTTTATATGGATATGTTGGAACAGCTGCAGATCTCTGCAAACTTGATTTTGAAACAAGGAAGAAAGTAACAATTGAGAGCCAGAGGGAGCACAGAGCATCCAAGTAGATTATAAATCGCATATAAGGTACAAATGGATCCATTCCTTTAAACCTTGTTTATGGTTTGGGGTGCTTGCAAGGGGTTGAAATGCTGTCTATCACAATGAGATAGGTGCTAGACCACTAGGTCATTGGCTGGCCATTGGCCTTGTGACAAATATGAATGTAACTTAATTCATCTTTTATTTGGCTTGTGAATTGATGATCCTAGATTTTAAGATGATCCGCTGTAGAATATGAGCAAAGGCTTAGTATAGGCTGATTGCTGTAGCTGCACTGCATCCTTTTTAACTTGAGGTGAGCGGTCTCCTGGGTCGGTGATGCTTAATTTATTAATTCGTGTACTGACATCTTTTGGGAAACAAGAATTTACAGCTTCAGGTCACAATTGTCAGATTTATTTGTTGTTGGCCAAGCATATTTATAAATGATTTGACATCATTTATGCAACTGCATTAGACAGTATTAATTGTGCCAGCCACTCGTTTGTGTTATAGCTGGCACACATTTCATAAAATGAGTGAAAATTGGGAAGTATTTTTGGGAAGGACTTAATACTCTTACTTGTTGAGATTGTGACGTCAAACTAGAGATGTTTTCTTGTAAAATGTAATTGATGTCTTTCCAGAGAGGTAGATTGATGGATGGTTTGGTGCCTCTTGTACCTAGGTAATTAAGAATTTAAAGACAAGGGAGGTGGAACAGGAATATGTTTTGTGCATTGTGAATGAATTGATTCCAGCACAGGTTCTTAGTGCTCTTGTACGGTATTAATAATTGCACATTGGATGACTTTCAGGTAAATGGTCGTTGCAGAGGAGCAAGAGCAGACTTGTTCCTAAGATATTTGCCTAATTTGTTTCCACCTTCTTGAAAGTAGCATTTTCACCTTATCTTGATGTCCTTTACTTTCTTGTATTCTTGTGGTATTATTATTTGCTCTCACACACACAAAAAAAAAAGGGGGGGCATGCTTATCTAATATTATTTTCTGTACTTTGTTACCTCTGATTCAATTGAAGCAATAGAATTAAAGATGGGGTGAAAGCTTCCCACCTCTCTCTTTTTAATGAGTTACTGTTTAGAGTGTGAAAGGGAAGCTTCTGGTTCTTTCACAAATCAATTCTTGGGCCCCTATTGAGAGGAACCTTTTGGAGTGGGTCTTTGCTGTGTATGGAAATTGGACACAGTTGTTACTTGTGTTGAAAGCCGCTATGTATCAATGAATCATTCATTATCTTTGGGTTTGATACTTGGGTCGTATTGATGAGGGCCACAGTATCATAAGCAAATTCAATGTTTTTTTTTTCCTTTTTGAGGAGATGGATTACTGTAGCTAAACTTTTGCAGCGATAATTATGTTAGTGGTATCTGCTACTCTTTCTTTACTGGGTCGGAAGCTAACATTCAGTGCATACAATTGATGAGTAATTCTTATCTAATTAGAGTGGCCTGTAAAATTCTTACTGTGCTTTCTGTTTGTTTGAATTTAGTCACTTCAGTTTTTAAGAGTATGCTTGTATTGTTGGTGTTATGGTGGGCATTAGCGTATCATATTTTCACAATAATGACAAGGCTTAAACATAATCGTATCTGATATACAATCAATGTTTTTTTTTTTTTTTTCAAAGACACGACTAAAAAAGTCCACTGTGCATGTACGCGGCACCGATAGTCTATCAGATTAGTGCACTACTGGTGAATCAACTTCTAGCAAATTCAGTCTTTTTTTAATTATGACACTGTGTTATTCTCCGGCACTTGATTACGCCCACTAGTGGACAATTAGTCGTCATCATGATTTTACGTAGAGTTAGAATTGTTTAAAGTAAAACTAAACTTACTAAGATTTTAAATTTGAAACTAATTGAATCAATTAGGGTAGATGAAATTAAAAAATTATTGGAATCTTGTCACCCACAAGTGGGCCTTCAAAACATTGAAATTGTATCAACAACAACAACAATAGCACCAGTCTTCTTCTTATCTTTATATTATGTATCTATCATTTCAACACCAACTACTACTATTGTCTCCTGGTAATGCTAATTTTTTCCAAATCGAAAGTCTGGGTGGCTATAAATGAAAATTAAGACTAGCCATTTACGTGTCAATATTTTGAAAGGCAAAGCAAAGGGAAGGACCCACCTGCTTTTTATCCTGGTTTGAAAATTAAGAACAGTAGTTGATGTGGGATGTCTACCAGACTATGATTTCTCATCACTCATCTCTCATCTAAATCCTAATCCCCACCAGTGTTATGTTCTCCACTGCCATTGGCGGCCTTTCAAAGTTTCTCTCTTTTTCTCTTCTTCTTTTATTCAATTTTGCAAATTCAAAAATTTCTCATTGGATGTACTCATATTCTCTAGATACTCCATTTATCTTCTTCATTTTTATCCTTTTCTCATAACCAAAAAAATAAACAAAATTCACTTCTTCTCATGTATTTTCTCTTAAAATTGGAAGAATGACTTCAATTTACGTAATATGTTCTTTTATATTTAGTGCTTATTTATTTATTTATAAGGTACAAACAATTACAATATATTAAAATAAATAATTTATACTCTATATAAGAAATTACATAATATGAAATAGTTTTAAACCATTTTAAAATCAACGACGTTAAGAATTGAATTTTACACTTGAAGATGCCTTAAATATAAATTACTATTTGACTATTCCTTTATAAAATATTTGATAAAAGTAATTTTCACCGAATCAGAGCATGAAAAAGTCTTTGCACATTCATTACATATCCAATGAATGAATAAACGTCATGTATATGTATATACACTGCTGTAGCATACTTATTTCTCACCCTCTTTTTAAGTTAACAAACAATAATTTTATCCTTACAGGAATTTCTGCCATTTCGCAATTCAGTCTCCCAATTGTTTAATTTATTTTTAATGTAATAACTCTGCAAAGATATTTATTCATCTGATTAGTTAGCGTAAGAACAAAATTTTTTTTCTTACACTTCAAAAAAAGTGAAACACAAAGGTCAGATATTTCCTTTTAATATCAATCCACACCGAGGCGCATGCCTGAAGATCTCTGTGTGTTGTGTTTAACCCTCTCTTTATATGTTGTTCTTGTATTATTACTATTATTATTATTTTAATTAAAAAATTATTAATTTATAAATAAAGAAATACAGACATAGTCCGGCAATGTCTTTACTTTATCTGACTCCACCCATGTGGTGGCCAGAGCTCCTGGCCCACCACCTCCTCCACCACTGCTGCCACCACCTCCACCACCTCCCACCCCCTCTCTACACTTTTTCCCCTTTCCTACCCTTTTTATTTTGTTTTTGCCGATCTAACTTCGGTTTCCGCGAAAGTAATTCTCTCTTGTCTTCTACTCCATCCAAACATCCCCCTCCTTCTCTGACGTCACTCTGCCTAACCTTTTTATCGTCTCTTATCCTGCGCACCCCTCGTCTTCACCTTCCTTACTGTAGTTATACTAACGTCGGCTGCTATCTATTGACTAAAATGTACCGCATGCGCACTCTAGAGTCTTCCCAGTAGACGACAGTACACGTGTCATGTCTAACTTCTTTCCACGTCATCACTGTCTCTCGTTCTTTGCTTTTATCTCCTTTCCCTTTCTGTGAGTTTAGGGTTTCTATTTCCCTTCTCTCCTCCTCATCCTCTTCTTCTTCTGATTCTGAGTTACAGTACCCGGTTCTGGACACGGAAAAATGGGGTCGGTCCCCGATCCAGGCGAGTTAACTGAGTTAACTCAACCAAGCTTCGACGAGTTCCAACGTCAGACGTCGTTAATGACGAGCTGCACTCTTCTCTGGAAAGAACTCTCTGATCACTTCACTTCTCTCGAACAGAACCTCCAAAAGAAGTCAGAAGCTTTAAAGCACAAAATCCAGACTCTGGACACGCAAACAAAAGCTTCTCTCGCTAATTTAAAGAAACGTGAGGTCACAATTGACGGAAGTGTAGAGATCGCACTCGAACGCGTTGATGAACACAAAGAAGCTGCTTTAAAGTCGCTCGAAAATCCTACTTCGGATGATCATCCTGACGGCGAGGTAGACAACGGCGACGGACTTTTACAGGTTTTGAAATCTTTCTGTGTGAGAATGGCATCCATGGATTTTTGGAAGTTCATAACTACAAAGAAGAAAGAAATCGATGTTTTGAGAAATCATATTCCGTTAGCTCTAGCGGAATGCATCGATCCTTGTAGATTTGTGTTAGAAGCTATTTCGGAAGTGTTTCCGGTGGATAAAAGATGCGAGAAGAGCGGGAATGATTTAGGATGGGCTTGTGTGTTGACTTTAGAGAGCCTGATTCCGGTGGTGGTTGACCCGGTGATCGGGAAGTCAAGGCCGATGGTGACGCCGAGTGTGAAAGAGAGAGCTAAAAAGATTGCTGAAACTTGGAAGAGGAGTTTAGAGGAAAGAGGTGGAATTGAGAATGTGAAGACACCAGATGTGCATACTTTTTTGCAGCATTTGGTTACTTTTGGAATTGTGAAGAAAGAGGATGTTAATTTGTACAGGAAGCTTGTTGTTGGTTCTGCTTGGCGTAAACAGATGCCTAAGCTTGCTGTTTCCCTTGGATTGGGTGATAAAATGCCTGGTATGTATGTGTTTTTCAATTTTTAATTCTTTCTAAACTTAGCTTCAATTATCTATTTCTATTTCTGGAAAAAATTATTATGTGGGTTAATTGTACATTATTTTTTCTGTGTTTATGATATATGAGGTTGTGGTCCTTGTTATTTCTGTATATAGCTGTTCAAATTTCCTTGTATGTATGATTTGATTGGTGGTAGCATTAGCATTGTACAGATTCTGGTGTTGGGAGGGTTGAATTCTTTCCAGTTAGTATTATGATGAGAGTGTATTTCAGACAGCTGGTTTATTGTTGGGTTTTTTCTTTCTTTTTTTTTTTTTAAGAAAAAAAAAAAAACAAAAGAAAAAGGATTCTTTAACTTTCCCCTCAGGTGTTGCCGTCCATGGTGAAAGCGGAAACGCTCTGTTTTGCATGTTTTTTAGATGTCTCTTGTCACCTATTGTGTGTTCAACTGTTGTGGTGTCTCTTCTGCATACACTCTTACAGAGTGTTTTTTTTTTATTGCTCTATTTCTTAAATTGTGGAAGTGATTGTTTAAAGAGACCAGATGGAAACTTGATTATTAAAATGGTTTTCCAGGTTTCTTACAACTCATTGTCCTTATCCAGGTCCTTCAAATTACTCAATCAGAGATTAGTGGCGGTAGTTCAATGAGCTGGTGTTTGTATTGTCATTCAAAGAATATTACATTGTTTTTTTTTTATTATTATTTTTTTTTGCGTCAATTAGTAAGCTTACCTCACTACATCCAGTATCAGTATATCTCTGAACATTTGACTTCTCTTGTTGATACCAGACTGTTTCATGGTTGTCTATTTGATGAAGTATCATATGTGTCACTACCATATTATTAATGTTGCATATGTTAAATTGTAGTAGGGTTTGTGTTGTTGATTATTGTGGTGGTGGTTCTGAGCTGTTATCATATGCAGATATGATTGGAGAACTAATTAGTCGGGGACAGCAGCTTGATGCTGTGCATTTTACTTATGAAGTTGGACTTGTGGACAAGTTTCCCCCTGTTCCATTGCTGAAAGCATTCTTGAAGGACGCTAAGAAGGCTGCAGCTTCTATATTGGAGGATCCTGATTATACTGGTCGAGCTGCGGTAATTTTCACTTCATTCATCACAAGACTCTTATGTTGTTTGTTTTTATAACATAGGTGGTGGTTAATATAGGGAAGTTCTATTTCTCTTGTGTTCAATATTGGATTGAGTTTCTCTCTTGAATATGTTCACAAAAAATATGTGTAGCTCAGCTACTTCAGTTCACAGTTTAGCTGTCTTTATTAAATTTGTTTGATGAACTATGCTATCTAAGGGTGACCGTATAGGCTATGACTGAAGGATGTTTATTATTTGTTTTTTTAGTTGAATTTCGTACTGCTGTGTACTTTAGTTAATTATTGCTTCGAAGATGATAGTTTTTGATGTATGCACATTCTTTTATGTTTCTTTCAACTATTTGATAGTCATTTTAATGGATTTGTAGCATCTTGCTGCCCGAAAGGAGCAGTCAGCACTTCGTTCTGTCATCAAGTGCATTGAAGAGTACAAACTAGAGGCTGAGTTCCCACCAGAGAACCTCAAAAAACGCCTTGAACAGCTAGAGAAGGTCAAGACTGAGAAGAAAAGGCCAGCTGCAGTCCCAGCCAACAAGAGAACACGGGCAAGCAGTGGTGGCCCAATGCCTCCAGCCAAGGCTGGCCGCTTGATGAATGCTTACGTATCATCTTTCCATGCACCTCCAGCATTTGTCAGATCTCCCTCACACACGCAATACACTACTGCTTTGCCGGCATATCCTTCTCCACCAGCTGTTTATGGCACTAGGAGCCCACCATCTCCATATGCTTACTCTCCAGAGGCTGCTCCTCCTCCCATGGCCGGATCATATCCTGGAGCTCCTTTGAATTATCCTGCATATGCAGGATATTGTAATGGTTTCGCACCAGCTTATCAGCAGGCTTACTACCGATAGACATGACTACTCATTGAAGATGGTAACCACTGATATGATGACACCAATCTCATTTGCTTTCTCAACTGGCTTGTTTGTAATCACTAACCTTTTTATTGGTAGCGATATGTGTGTGTTTTAATTATAACTGCTCTACTTCTTGCTTTGCGAAAGTAAGAAGTTGTATTTCTAATGTTGATCAAACTTTAGCACTAGGTGATTGTGAAAGTAATCCTGATGAAAAACATGACAATGTTGAACTGGAAGTATTACCACTGTTTCTAGGATTAGCAGTTGTAGAAAAGCTGTTCTTCTCTGTTTTGATTTAGTTTTGTTTACATGGCTTTTATGTGGGTCCAATCGGGATCGAATGCCATCTGTATCTTGAGAGATCCAATTATTGTGGTTCATTAAGATTCTATAATCTCAGAACTGGATGAGCATTTGATTCCATTGGAGCACCCTTATTTCCACCTCACTTGTTAATTGTAAGGCTAAGCCTCTAGGTGTCCCACTCTTATTTGGACAGTTTATAGCATACAGCTAATGCCACTGATTGTTATAGTAGTTGGTGATTCTATTCCATGCCACATCATTACTAAATGAAAAATGTTTTTGTTAGGTATGAGTGAAGGGCTGCTGATGTCTTGTTAGAGCTCTTACTATATATACATAAATATAATTTCTTCATTAAATCAGTTAGTTATATAATAATTGACATTGCAAATTCTGCTGTAAATTGAAATGACTTTGATTGTAACCCAAAACTACGAGTTAGTTGATGGGTCGAGCTGTTTGTTGAGGTTTTGTCATCTGTTACCTTTCTCTCTAAGCATTCGTTTGCCATTTTTTGCTGCAATAACGCTCCCGTTCTGCTATAATTTACCTTTACGTGTTATAGATGGATAGTCCTTGAAGCATTGTGTATCGTTTGGGCAAAGGATTCTTAGAGCTTTCCCCAACTTGTGTCTTACTCCGGTTGGAGCTTAGCTATTCACTTTTCTGTAGATATTGGATTTGATGTCAAGATGCGGATGCAGTTCTCGTAGGGGGAATGTTAAAGATTTGATCTAGATTTTCTTTTGCCACCCTAATTGACACAAAATACACCATACATTGGGGACCAACCATGATGTGCTCTAACCAACCAGTCAAGGCTCCATTTTCTTTTTTATTTTATTTTATTTCGTTAGCTACATACAATGGAGATGAGCATCATCAAGCTGCAATATTTGAGATTCATCTCAAATGCTTTGTTTCACCCTGAACTTTACCCTTTTGGACTATAATACACCTCAACTTTCATTTTACCTTACATAATCTTTTTTTTTTTTTTTTTTGGAAGCTTGAATCTAATAGAAAGAAACAAGAGGAAACTACAGCAGGGATAGGGAAACAGGAAATTCCCAAAGCAAACCAAAATAGACCTCTAGGCCTAATGAAGCAATGAGATTACATAAACTAGTAATCACTTGACTAAATACTAAAGCAAAAAGAAACACAAAAAAAAAAAACGAAAACCAGAGCTTAACTAAGAAAACCCGAAGCCTGAATGAAGTCCCTCTGAAGCAAAACACAAAGCTCGTCGGGCAGGTTGAACATGAGAGTTCTGTTATCCATGAAATCTGCACTTTTTGATAGCCAGTGAGCAGCCTTGTTAGCAGACCTATTGATGAACGCTATTGTAATTGAGAGATAGTTCATATCAGCTAAATTGATTTTGATATCCTCTACTATTGCATCATATTCCCAATTAGTAGAAGTCTTGCTGCTGTTAATAGCCTCCACAATCTCTTTTGCATCCGATTCAATTATAGAATCCCCTAGGGCATGACACTTAACAAAATTCATAGCTTCCCTAACCGCAGCCACTTCAGCTACCGATGCAGAGTTACAAGAGAATTTCGAGACTGAGATATGTAATACTTCTCCAGCGCTGTTCCTGCAAATGAAGGCCAATCTAGCTTTATTGCTGTTGATGTCGAAAGAAGCGTCACAATTTAACTTGAATTGATCTGAACTTGGAAGCTTCCAAACGAGACATGAGCTGCTAGTGAGATTGCCTGAAGAGGTTAAGTTATGATCCTCTCTATGAAAATCAATCAACTCTGACCACAGAATATTGATACTTCTAATGGCAGCTTCTGGGTTGTAAACTTCTCTAGCAAAAACCACTGAGTTCCTTTGCTTCCAAATTGTCCAGCAGATTAAAGCAGCCAACTCCGGTCCCAAAAGAAGATCCGATTCAGCGAACAAATTGAAGGAGGCATCCCACCAATTCGAGAAAGATTGGAAACCTAAA
>CATIWK010217133.1:0-22856 GCA_949634005.1 Mallotus japonicus
TTTCCAGTTTTTTCATCATGAATAATAAAATTAAGACCATAAATATAATGTTTACTTTTATTAGTATCAATAATAAAAATAATAATTTATTTGATATATTTCATAATTTTTTGCTATTTTTACTGAAAAAATAATTATTGAATAGTATGGGTAATTTTTACTTTAATTAGTTTAATTTCTAAATTCTAAATAATTATGAAAAAATAATTATTGAAGATTATGGGTAATCTTTTGTTTAATTAGCTTAATTTTTATATTCTAAATAATAGTAAGTTTCAAATTAAAAAAATTGTTATTTAGAATATAAAATTAAATTATTTAAAATATATAAATCAAAAAAATACATACAATTAACTTAAAATAAATATGCTTTCAAAAATAATAAATAGATAAAAAATTATAGAAAAAAAAAATGAAATCAAAAAAATGAAAGAATTCTATTGAACATGATTGTACAATGGCATTGGATCAGTTACCAAGTGGTTTCCCTCAAATCCTACTGCAATATGGAAGCGATTCATAACAAGACCCTCAAATGATTTGGTTGCCTTTATAATAGTGAGACTTTAAAAAGAAAAAAAGTAAAAACACGCTAAACGTCAAAATTGTGTAAGAAATTTCAAAAATGGACCAAATGTATGACATAATTGAAAGTGAAAAAAACAATAATGAAAGAAAAAAAAAAGGGCCCAGCCATAAAGAAATTATTAGAGTTGACTAGGTCATCCAATGAAATTTCCTCTTTTATAAATTACTGTTATTTTGTTTATATAAACTCAAGCCCTCCTTCAACTTCTGAAGTCAAATTCCAAGCCTTATCAACTCTGTCTTTTATTAAGCTTTAGCCCACTTGACCCAAAACTATCATTTATTAATATATATAAAACTCAAACTCAAATTGCATTGTAGCGCTGCAGTGCAAATTAAAGGCATTAATTTTGCACTTAATTATAAAATTTGTCATCGTTTTTTTGCCTAAATTTTATAGCCATTGAATTTGTTCCAAATTGCAATTCTGCTACTGTTATAATTTACATGTTATATACGTTTTCACCCCCCGCTTTAAGTAAAACACAAGCCCTCACTCAAAACGACACTGCTTTGTCCGTCTGTCATTTGAGTCCCTCTACATCATCAAAACCATGCCGTTGTAGGTGCCCTTTTTTTTCATTATATTTTTACATTATTCTCTATTTCTCTTCACCCTACTCACTTAAACTCCTTCCATTTCTACAGTGCACCTTCAGCTGCCTCTCCTCTTCACATCCCCCATACTTTTCCTTTTTTTTTTATTCTTGCTTTGTCTTTCTTTAGACCATTGCAAGAATTTTTTTTTTTTAAATGATTGGCTATTACAATAGGAAAAAAATAAAATTGTTTTATTCTTTAAAAAGAAAAAAACTTATTATTTGTTTGAATTTATATGTGAATATTATTTATTGTTTGTTTGAGTTTTTATGTTAATGTATATTAATTTATATATTAATTTTATTTGTGGTTTATGCTTCCCTTTTGTTAGTGTTATGCCCTAGACCAATTATGTAATGATCATACTTTGACTTTGTCATATTTCTATTTTAATAATGAAGATGCATTTTTATCATTACTAGCTAATTCTAGTATTATCCTTGATTAATTAATTCTACTAAGACCATCAAGTGCTTGACTTCATAGTAAAACTCTTAGATGATATTTGAATTCTAATCTAAATATCCCTAGTCGATTATTGTTGTGGGAACAACAATGAATAAAGACTAGTATGAGGTTAACTGATGATTAAGTTTTACTGATCATATATATGAGATATTAAGTCAAACTCAAAGGTACATATTTAGAGAAATGATGTACTGGATCGACTCACTGTGAGAATACCACATCAATTATTGTCATAGGTAATTCTCATCATAGTAGTATTATTTGAGTCCTCTGACCTGAGATTACCATGGTTTCCTGCATGATGAGTTCTGTATTTTAACACATACCTACGCCATCTTTAACCGGATGGTAAAACAGGTTGTGATTGGATATAGAATGAGTTATGTGAGAGATGTGAGTGGTTAAGATGGAATTTGTCCCTCAGTTATTTTGAGAAGATATCTATTGGGCCCCTCGATGAGTTAGACTAAAGGGAATTGTATGGCCATGCTAGAATGATAAAGAGTTATCAATATCAGTTTACTTGGGATTGAGAAACAATATGATTGAACAATATAAGGATGACATAATCCATGTTCAATCAAGATATCATGTGACAAAATGACTATAGTACAAGTTGTGTATTAAGTTATGTCGGATTATCAGCCTTCACATAACTTGGGTAGTCATAATCTCTTGTTACAGACTAATTATGACTTGTGGGCTAAAATGGGAATTTTAGGCCCACTGCCAACACTGTGTGAATCTATAGGGTTGCACACTTAGAACAAGCCCAAAGCAGTACTGGGTTAATTAGCCCAATAATTATCTCTATAGAAGATTAAATAAATAAGTAATATATATATATTTATTAGTGTTTATTTATTTATTTCCTAATTTATTTTAGGTAATAGTTACCTAAAATAAATAGGAAATGATTCTAATTTGGAATTAGAATCAAAATAGAAAAAGAAGTTTAAACTTACCAAAATTGTTTTGGTAAGTGGAGGTGTATGAAACCTTAGAGAGGATGGCTATAAATACATTTTATTCTCTAGATTTAGATTAAGCCACTTTTTCTCCTCCTTCCTCCACCTCTTTTGTGAAAAGAAAAAGACATAGAGAGATCATCTTGTTAGGAGACAACAAAGGTGCTAGCACACTATCACTGCTTTGGATCATCTTATTAGTGTGGATACCGTAGAGGGCGTGACCTTTTGGTGACGTCTTAATCCGACAAGAAGACGCAAAAAGCTCGAGGTAGAGTGTCACCGGAGTGAACCCCCTCTCTTCCTTCCAACCATCTTGCCATAAGTTCGTCTTGGTGAGTGTTTGGAAACCCTCTCAATCAATCTAGTTCGAATTACATGGATCCGGATATGAATTTTCGTGGTTAAAAGTTTTGCTTTTCCACTGCGTTATGGATCACGAAATCCAACACCTTTTTTCCCTAGATGTTTGTTTCTATTTACTCAACTTTGATTAGCTAAACGTCAATAAATTAGTTTGGTATTTATTTTTTGTCAAGTTGATCTATTTCCGGTCAAAAAACAATGCACCAAGTTTTTTTAAAAAAATAAATTATTTTTTCCAAAAAATTTTATTATTCTTAATCGATCGTTTTTTCTATTGCAGATTTAATGATCCTGATGACAAGAAAAATTAATATTGTTTAATTTTTTTGAAGTTCTCGCCTTGAATTTTTTTTTTTTACTTAAACAATTTGCTTAAAAGAAAAAAAATTAAAAGATATTATCCTAATTCATGAATTTAAACTTATATAATTTTGTATCTACTAATTAATGTTTTATGTGTGTAAATATATATATGTGTGTTTCCTGCGGCAAAGCACGGGTGATCTTACTAGTTATATTGTACAGATGATACTACATAACATATTATTAGGGTAATTTATTTATTCTCGCAGTTAGTGATCTGAATAATGCATCACGTCACGCGTAAAATTATTAAAATGTCTTTTATATTTTTAAAAATTTTCAAAAAGTGTATGAAACAATTTGATAATTTCACTTATGTAGTGATGTATTATTTACGTACGCTGCTCGTAACACCTATTATTATCCATATTATTATCATATGGGCTAATTTGAGAGTACCACCATATTAAAGCTTATTTATTTATTTATTTATTACAGCATTTTGCCTGTAGAAAAGCCAAGCTACAATGAGGAATCTGCTCGAGGGACATCCTGTAAAGTAGCAGGAGCAGGAGCAGGATGGCATATATTCTGTTCTTTTCGAGGTGGTCGCTGGATTATTTACCTCTTCATCAAGTCACTCAAAATTATGCTTTTTTAAGGAATATAATTCCTGCGATCTCCTTTATTTAACAGCTTAGAAAGCATTTTTTTTTTTTTTTAAGCAAAGCAATACAAAATCGACCCACTTTGTTAAACCCTTTTTATCCCTTTTGCACTTGAGAAATGCAAAGATGTAATAATTAAATTATTAATCTTGTTTTGGCCTGTAAAAGGTAATGCATAAGCTGTCATTAATTTAAAAAAAAAAAACTGTTAATATATATAAAATAATTAAAACAATATAAATAACTTCTTAATTTTTTCATAAATAATAAAATTAATTTTTAAAACATAATATATATTAGAAAAATTTCATGAAGATAAAATTACATATTATATATTTATACATTCCTACATATGAAAAAAGAAATAAAGAGAAATAAATTGATTCATACGTTTTTTATAAATTTGATTTATGTTTCATTAATGTGAGAAGAAAAGTAATTTATGAATAAACATAAAATGATAAAATATATATATATATATTAAATAAAATAATTTTTTTATAAGCCTTTACCCCACCTCCAACTAGGTTAACAAAAATACACATAAATGAGGTTAACTATTAACCTTAATGTTTTAAAGTTTTGAAATTAAAAGAGTTAATACATTATACGATTAACATTTATCCTCATTTTAACCTCATTCCAAACGTACTTTATATGCTAATAATCATGAATATGAAAATGGAGAAGCTAGGCATCTTTGCATGTAAAGAGATAGGAATGGCATCGAAAGAGATAAATAATGCATAGAATAACCATGTTCCTGTCCCTATATAAATAAGGGTCTCGAAACATTTTTGAAATCAACACAAAAAGAAATGAAGTTCTTGTTTCAGTTTCCATGCTGCTCATGTTTCTGTTTCATGAAGTCCAAAAAAGAAAATCATAAGCAGAAGGAAGATAAAATGGATGGGTTGGTACCATCCGCCTCTCCCCCCCTCTCCAAAACCTCGATTACTTAAAAAAATGAAGACAAAAATGAATGACAGAAAGAAGCAATCATGCACGCTGAAATTTGCTCAGGAAAACTTGATGTGGTACGAGCTATGCTGGTTTTCTTGCTGCTCTTTTAATGTTTTCTTCTCATTTCTTTATGGATGTTTGCATCACATGTTGTAACCATCTTTTGTGTTATGTTATCATGAAGTAAAGTTTACAGCTCTTTCTTTTGCTGATGGTGCCTTCACCTCTTCTCTGCCAAAAACATACTAAGAAATTTATCTTCTCATTCTCTATGATCATTTGGGACCAAGTCCAATTCTCGCATTTGATGGGCGACTGATACTAGACCAATCTGAGAAAGAAACCTGTATAGGGAATTCAACAATTCTGCTCTAGAAAGTTTACAAATTAAGATGTCTATATCAACCATCTATTTTCAAAATTAAAATGCAAAATCCAACGCATCCCATGAATCACCGCCTGAAAGTTTATAATGAAATGACCATATTCCTAGCTCCATCTCTACCCTTGTGTTTATGTTGAATTTTTGGCACATTTATTGGCATAACTTTCTTTGATTAAAAAAAAATAAAAGAATTTGATCGTGTTTGTTTTAAATACCCTGCTGAAACTTCAGAAGCACAACCCAAACAAATCCATGAGAAAGTCATGCTTTCTCTTTGCTTATGTAACACTTGGCTATTAATGGTTGAATCTCATAAGAAGGGACCAGTTATCTAATACCTCTACTAACAAATCAGGTGCAAATAATAGACAACTTCATTTATCTCTCAGTTCTCAGTTCCCTATCTATCATTTAATCAAAAGAATGATGAGCTCCAGCCAAGCAACAAAGAGACAACATAACATTTACAGTTGAAATGAATCCGAAAGTGACACGTCTGGGTTTAACATTTATGGACATTGACATTTCAGAAAGCCAATACAATGGCCTGTTTTAGACAGCACAAAAAGCAAAGTAGAACTTCAATGATCACAGCTGAAATCAGAGGAGCATTGATGGCATTATTAATTCATACTTAGCAAAAATAAAATCCAATGCTTCAACTTTCGAAGCAATCCATAAATTTAACCTTCACATAGAACAATTCAGCATCAGAAACTGAGTGTACATGAATACATGCACAAATCATTTCCCCAAGTCAATAGAGATAGAGAAAGATTTGAGATTTGCAACTTGGTGTGGCCAATGAATGTCCATAAGCAAGACAGCAAAGAAATTGAACATAGACATCAATTTGAGGTTGCATTCTGATTGTAAAAACATTATAATAAACCGCAATGCCAGACAATTCAAATGCATGCCTAATTCTATATTATTAATCCCCCAATAAACAGATAATATAAAGCTATAGCTAAGCTAATAGCACAAGTTATTAGGACATGAAATCAAACAATTTCCGACTATGTCAGTTTCAATTGACACAAATTATTCAAAAAGTATGATTCTTTAGCAAAGAAATAACGTTACCAGCTAAGAAGGAAGAAAAGGGTGGCAGTGATTAAAACAAGAAACCCAACATGAAGTATCAGTAAGGAGTCACTTGAAGAGAATGCTAAGCCAAGCATAACAGCAAGGCATAAACCCAGTAACAGAAACGCAGACTTCAGCGTATTCCATGTTGGGCCCTGAAAATTATACAACAATAGACATCAGTATCCCACAGACCACGGGCGTAACCCTCCGAAAAAAACAAATGAAGTAAAAGAACATAGCACTAACGTTAACACCAGGAGCTAGAGCTCCTAATAATACAGCTTTGGCAGATGAAACATATTGTGGATTCTTTTCCATTTTTCTTTCGGAAGTTTTCGATTGGATAGGAGCTACCAGTTGAATTTCTGAAGAAGACGGGGAAGGTTAGGGAAGACGAAGTTAAATTGAGTTGGGCTATACTATGAATTTAAAAAGATAAAACGGTACCGTATTCGTACTTGTGGCTCAATTGTCAATTTGCCACCCGAAGTTATACACAACAAACAACCAGTCCAAAGTTTAACGTTTCGGCTCCGACTAGTGTTGAATTTTTATAATGTGACCAACTATTTCAATTTTTAAGAAAACTAAAGGAGTATACTTTTACAATTATTGTATAATTTATGAACTTTTTAGGCTAAGAAAAAAGAGGGTATACTCTTATTATTTATTATTTATGATAAAATTGTAATAATGATATTACTAAAAAAGTAACCAAATATTCTATTGTTAATCTCCTTTCTCTTCAAATATTTTTTCCTCCTCTTACAAAACCTCTTTTATAGTTTGTGGTTGGGAGGTGGTTTTGGCCAAAATCACCTCATTTAATCTTCATTTCCTTATATTTTGTTCATAAATAAGTTTTATTACATAGATTTATTGTTTTTTTTGGGTGTTTAGTGCCTTCATCTCTAAAGAAGCTGTGAGATTTTGTTGTGCTATGAATCCAAGAGAAACTTGAAGACATCAAGATGCAAGAAGCAAGAAGCAAGAAGACTGTTAATTTTTAGCCTCCTGATATTAAAATCTTTAACTTTTGTTTTGTTTAGATCTAAAACTTTTCTTTCTTATTTTCTTAGTCCTATTCTTGTCATGATTTTTAAATCATTGACAGCCATGGTGTTTGGAACTTCTACTCTTGGAGATATGTAAAGGTAAATCATTGACAGGCATGGTGCTTGGAAGTTGATCATGTCTTCTTCTCTTCTCCCTATGGTTTCTTTATTTCAACTCTTGCTGTGTTTACATCAATATATTTGAAGTTCAAGTTGTCAAAAAAAAATATTACTAAAAAAGTATAGAATAATTTGACTAAAAATATTAATATCAGAATTTGCAACAAGTTCAAGAAATTGTTTACCTATTCACGTATATTAGCAAAAGGTAGCATAAATTTCATAAATTTGCAGGATTTAAATTCTACATCTCATGATATCTTTAAAAAGAAGTGACCACTTGACTAGTCATTTGCTGACATTTCAACAAGACAAAGTTAACAATACATGTTTAATACACAGCGTAAATTTCTTCCTAAAAACTTTATTAAGCTTTACTTTGTAACTCATAATCTATCATATCATACATTATATGTACACATACCCATTAGTAAACATGAAAAACTTGTGCAAAAGAACATTTTAAGCCCTACTAAACTCACTATGTGCTCGGTCAAATAAGGTATGTTGTTACGCAGAATGCTGGAATTTGACTATGTTCATTAGAAAATTTCAACTTCCCATAAATGTAGGACCTCTCAAGGTTGGATCTTGCTGGAGCAGCCATTCTTTTTCCTTGAGATACTGTAAGAGTGGCTCTGGCTCATTCGTGGCACCACACCCGTAAGGGCTTGGTCTTTGATAACCATGATATAGCTTCTCCCTCCTGTGGTCAACAGTGCCATAACTAGGAGGATACCCTGGATGCAATACTGGGCTCTCCTCGTAAAACAGCGGGGTAGAAGCCAAAGGAACTCCAAATTGTTCAAAAAGACCAGACTTGGACATGTCATTGCCGTAGAAGTTTCCTGTGTTCACAGCAGCGTAAGTATTTACTGGCCATACAAGGGTTGGAGTTCGCTCAAGATTGTTATTTTCCCTATATTGACGAAGCCATTCGGAAGAGGTCATTCGCCGCGTTGGTGGACAACCATCTATGAAACCAGGAATACTGAGACTATAATCAAGAGGCTGATGGGAAACTGTCCAATTTGAATATCCACTCACTTGCGATGCATCAACAAAGTTTGTTCTGTTGAGGTCTGCTGGGCCATTGTAGTTGGCAAAGGTAGATTGAATGCCGTTAAACCAAACAGCATCATCAGGTAGGAAAGGCGCAGAAGGCAGTGGAGCTGCATAAGCTGAAGAAGAGTGACTATGGATGGTCATAGGTTCATGCCCAGAACTAATGACCAAGTTATCAGCATCACTGATTGAGAGATAATTCAGGGATGCAGATGGTACTTCCTCAATAGGTGGCATGCTATGTTTATTCATATCTCTTTTTCCTTTCACTCTGTCATTGCTCGAACTTCCTCTCTCGATGACCCATGCATTGAGTGAAGGCGGTCCAGCAGAAACGGAGGTGCTGAAAGAGGGAGGCCCAGAAGAGATGTAGGCTTCTGGAAATGGGTGTGCTACTACTGAATCCTGCTGTTGCAATGGCTTGTTGCTCTTGAAATTAGACAGATCAGAATGGAATGTTGAAGGACCACTTTGAGCCTGGTTTTGTGCTATTAGCAATGAAGTAGCACGTCGCAAGCATTCATCAGCAGGTACTGCCTGGTCAGCTGTATCTTCATGAGTCATTTTACCATTAGCCATGACACCACTGTAAAGTGGAGCAGAATTGTACCTTGTAAGAGGCTTGAAGAGAATGACTTCTTCATCCTCTGTGGCAATTGGTTTGCTAAGCTCAGTAAACCTACTTGGCTTTACTTTCTTCTTCTCAGATTCTTTTGTCATTTTGTGAATATGCTGATCAGACTCTTTCACTTCAACAACAGTACCGAGGGACTTTGCCTTTTCAGTTTCTTTCCGGTGTAGAAATTCGTTCGACTCTGGTACATAAAATTTTCTTTCAGACTTATCATGGCAAATCCACTTCTGACTACTATTTGATCTGCCTGCAATCTTCATGGCCACATTAATAGTGCGGTGGGCACGGCACTCAGTTCCATTTTTGTAAGTGTCTGCATGTGCCCAGTGTGTTGAAAAATCTAGTGAAACATGTGAACAAGATAGTGGCGCAAAGCCCCTCAGCTCATAGTCTTCCCAAAGAGCAATGCTGGCTGAAGCCTTGGCATCATCCTTACAATTGTCAATCTGCCTTAGAATTTCAACAAAAGCACTAAAAAAATAAAGCATAGCACTTGTACTTTTTTCATCAGATCCATATGTTTCTGCTTGATCAATCATGCTCAGCAACCACTCTGAGAAAACCAGTAAAGCAGGTAAAAGAGGACAAGTTTCCAAGACATTTGTCTTCAAACATCTGTTAGCAACGCATCCCATGAAAACAAATATACCAGTCAATGCCTCACGTATCAACTCAAAATGTTGCGAATCATTCTTGGTCTTAGCATCTCTTGCTTCTGGGCTGTTTATCAGATTCTCAATGACAAAGATGAAAATAGACACAGCTTGAAGTGTTCGAAAAGGGCCAGTTCTAGCTGAATCCATACGCTGATAAGATTCCAGTGCAGCATTTAATTTTGTATCATCTAGTGCCATCAATATGTCCAGTTCTTTTATAGTAGAAGCAAAAGTACAAGGAAAGTCATCCCAACTGCCTCATGTCAAAAAGTTGCACAAAAATCAGAATTTGATTAGAACATCTTCCAGAAGATTTTAGATGCATCAAAATAAGCAGCAGGCAAAGATATTTGCAAATGGCAAGAAAACACTTCAGAACCACAAGGCATCACTAGTCAACTCTACAAGTCCCAAAATTAAGAACAGTCATTGATAGCTGTTACTTAAACAAATCTAGTAGAAGGATACGCTTCTAGGAGTACCTGGAACTTATGAAGAAGAAGCTTATCATTCTGATGAAAAGAGGCCATAAATGAGATTCCCTCGATCCTTCATGCCCACCTTGCACCATCTTGCAACTTGATGTATCATTAGATGATTGAGAATTTGTCTGGAAAATACTTTCAGAAGGATGTAAAACATCAAAGTGGGCCTCATTAGAAAGGGACTGTAGAGGAGATGATCTGTTCTGCAAGATCATAAGAAGCAATTGAAAAGGAAAAACAGAAAAAAGGGAAAAAATGCATTAATCATCAGATCAATCTATAGATGATAAAGTTCCTCAGTTGAACATACAGTCCAAAAAAGTAAGAGGGAAGATGAAATTGGATCTTACTCTTTCAAAGAGCAAAATAAGATTATTCCATGCATCAGGGAAAGGCTCCCTAACAGCCAAACTTCTAATGCAGTGGTATAAAGCCAGGAACTCATCACCAACATATGTAGCCAACACCGCCAACTATAAGGAAAATACTTGGTCATGAAAATATCAATTACCATGATACTACCCTTCAAAGTACAAAATTTGAAGAGCCACCCAACCAAGTACTCAATATGAAGCACAAACAACATTTATGAGTACTCAATATGACAACAAAAGTAGGCTGAAAATACCTGATTTTGGGGGTTTCCACTGTGTGGCCAAATCTTTGTTGCTTCCAAGTAATGTGCAACTGCAACTGACCAGTCCTGGTTCTGTAAATCTGACTTTTCGCATTGTTCTCTATATCTAGAAAGATCCCCAAGACAAGTCTGAAAACGGTGCCATAAAAATTGCAATTTCTGCATTTTCTTTGGTTCAACAGAAACAGAATTTCCACCCCTGCTGCAAAAGGAAAAGTCTTCTAGGAGTCCATAATGTCTTTTGATCTTTATGATCAGATTCTGATAAAATCTAGTTGCTTCTGACAAAAATGATTTAAATCCTTCTGCATGATTGTCATTGCTTCTGCATGAAGCAATAACACCTTGTGGTAACACAGATTTTGTAGCGTCTTCATTTCCCAAACTTTTCTTTATTCTTTTACGAAATTCATCAATGTGCCTGTAGTGAAGCTTCCACAAAGAATATTCAATATCTTGAAGTTCTGCCACTTCGTGATCATTAAGGATGATTTTCTCATAACTAGAACAAACTTTTTGGTACAAGGCTTGAACATCAGAGTGCAACAGACCTTTGGTATTGATCAGCGACCACAACTGTTTTTCTATGTTAGAAACCTGCAATTAGGACAATTCTCAAAAATCAAAAATTAAACTTGAATTTGAAAGAAACTTTACTGTGGAAGTTGAAGATCCCAAGCAAAAGAAGCTGCAGAATAAGTTCACCTCTATCAGAAATCTTGGTTTTTCTTTTTGATCCTTAAGTGAATTAGTAGCATCCATGATTGGGATCAGAAAACCTCTCCAGCCTGCCATTCACAAAATATTAAGGGGAAGTGTAAGTAAACCACTATATCATAGCTCATAATGTTTAGTACAGATAAGTAATGTAACCCATAAGCCATTTCCAAGGTCCAAAAGGTTTTGTTGGTTCAATAGCATCATGCTTAAATGTACATTCTTTACAATGATTCAACTAAATTACAAAAGTAAAAAGAACAAGTACCAGCAACATGGACTTGTACAGATTCTTAGGCATTTTTTTCGTTACAATCATTCAAATTTTCAATGAAAACATGAATATTTAACACAAGCAGCACAAAATGCACTTGAATGATCCCATCTTAACAGTATTTTAGAGTGAAAAATTAAGCTCCTGAAGTAAAAGTCAAACCAAAGTCAATTTTAAATTCAACCCAAGTTAAACATCTCATAATCGACACCAAGACTTGCTACCGACAGCAAGAACTTGAAGAATCATATTATCTCCAAGTATTGCAAGAAATCAAACCCAATAATTCCTATTTCTTTAGCAAAATACTGGCAGCTTTTCTTTAGCAACAAACAGCTTAACTCGCCTAGAGAACTATCATCATCTTCACCAAGAAGTCTAAAAGTGAGAATTGTTCAATTCGTAGATGCCATAAGCTGCAGACTTGAGGAAATCAAGCTAATTAAACAAAGAACACATTCTTTATTGCCTAAGTAAATTCCCAAAGTACAAACAAGAACTGATTTCTCAAGAAAATCCAAATAAAATAAGATAAAAAGGAAACAAACAAACAAACAATCCAAATAACTAACCCCATCAAAGTTGAAAACAACAGTAGCAACAGTAACAGAGTAAACCCACATCAAAAATAATTAAGCAACATGAACAATTCAAAGCCAAGATTCAATATCCTGCCTCTGAAGATCATATGAAGAAGAGGAGGGGGGGGGGGAGGGAGAGAATCAAGAAAACAAAAGGGACTGCTGTTACAAGAAACCAAAAGAAAAAGGTACCTGAAGAGCATAAACAGGGTCACAAACCATGAAAGAAAGATTAAAGCTTTATGAAAGCAAGTAACATGCAGCAAATGTTTGAAGCAAAAATTTGAGACCAAACCCACCAAGCAAAAGTGAAGAAACAGAGAGAGAAAGGAGGAGAAGCGCGGGGATTGGAAGAAGAAAGAAGAAATTAGCCAGTTGTACTTATCAGTTGTGAAACAGACAAAGTAAAAGGTGGCTGATTATGAGATGATTTTTTTTTTCTACTTGTATCAATTTTTGGTTCTTTAAATTAAAATAAAAAATCTCAAATCCTTTTATTACTACAAATAAAACAATTCAAAATAATAAAGTAAAAAAAAAAAAGAAAGAAAAAAAGAGGAATAAACAAAAATCTGATCATGCTAGTGATGGTGATCATGAGTTATTCTTGACTAAAATGAAAGCGGATCTCTTGCAATCTAAGCTAAGCCCTTCTTTTTGTCTTCAAACTTTATATTAAGATGCCCCTTCTAAAAGGTCATATTACAACCTATTCAAATTCTTTCCTACTTTGTTAGTTGTAAATCCTCTAACCATCATTTTTTTTAATTATAAGATATAATATTTAAATTTTGTAATAATGGATTTATAAAATTAATTTTTATTGAATTACAAAATTTTTCAATTCATCAATATCTAAAATATTTAAGCTTTCGATTGATAATTTTCTTATTTTTTTCTTTATATTGGATCAAATAAATCAAAAGATTGACCATTCAAAAAAATTCCATTGACCTTTTAGATAAATTTTTTAAAAATCAAATTTTAGCTTAAAAATTATTGAGGATATTGAAGAAAAATAATTGTAAACTTTGAATGAGATATTCATTGATAAAATAATTTGGGCCAAATACACCATGTCACCCCGGAACTTTCGCACTTTAACCTATTTCACATCTCAACTTTCATTTTTTCCTATTTCACACCTTAACTTCTATTTTGCACCCATATCACACATGAACAACCACTATTTGGTGTTATTTAACCTATGGCTTGACAGGTTGTCATTGCGCGTGGTTGAATACTCGGGCAAGCGCGTGAGAGAGAAAAATGTGACAAAAAAAGCTGACAAAAAAATTTTTTTTTAACGAAAAGAAGAAGATTTCTTCTCTGCTGCTACGGTCTTTCATCTCCCATTCTCCATCCTTGCTAAAAAGCAGAAAACCACCATCGTCATCATCATGCTCGCTGCCTCAAGAAGCAGAAAGCCATCATCATCCTCTTCTTCTCGTTGCGTCTTCTTTTCCTTTTGTCTCTCTCCTTTCTGCTCGATACACATGTGGGACTGGAAACAGCAGCTATTCGCGAAAGCCGAAGCTGAAGCCGACACCATTTTGGTACCTCTTGTTAGACTAAAGGCCATCTATGGCGAGGTCACCTCGCCTCCAACAGGTAGTGCTCTCGATGTCTCTGTAGTTAATTTGTTTTAATGTTGGACAAGTTTGCTTGTGGTTGGAGCCTCGCCCTTGTCTGCATATTACAATGATTTTTGGCCTTGTGTTTATGCAGACCTTATGTTTGATTTTTGGAGGCAAGAACCTAGGCGGATCTCTGAAATTGGATCGGTCATCTCTGATGAAATCAGAAGGTAAACGAGCGGAGGAGGGAGGAGATTGGGAAAATCGTTCTTCTAAATGGGAAAATGATTTTTCTTTTTTTTCCCCATTCAAGTGTTATTGCATAACACTTGAGCCTATAGCCATAAATCGTTCTTCAACTCCTTCAAAATACAAACAGAGGTTGTGAAAAACATGGAGGGTTGATCGGAAACATGGGTACGGCGTAATTTCAGGTAGAGGTGTTTTAATTTTGGCTAATGGGAATCGCTATAATGGGCAATGGAAAAATGGAGTACTTAAAGGAAATGGGAAAATGATTTTTACACGGCCCGATGATGTTGTTATGTTGAGGATTGTGCTTGTTATGTTGTAATGGGAAAATTCACCATTGTTGTGTTATTACTAACTTTATCTCTTTTCTGTGTTTGATGATGTTGTTGCAGTGTATTCTTCTTGTGTTGTAATGTTGAAGACGATACAGATTGCTGCTGGGTTTCTCTAGGTCAGTAATGAATGTGGCCAAGGTCCGATCGATATGTGCACTCCAACTTAGATAGCAGTGGCCGCCAAGATGGGTTATTGTGGTACAAAGATCATGGGCAACACTTTAATAGTGAATTTTTAATGGCAATAATGCAGGCCAATAATTTACTTGCAGGCCAACAATGATCTCGCTTAGAGCATAGGTTGGACGCACCTGAAAGCACAAGTTATCTTGACAAGCATGTGAGAAATTTGCCAGCAAGACTTGTGAAGGAGTGCTGAAAATGGAAGTGAAATGCATCATTGGTGGTTGGGTTTCAGAGTAGTTCTTTTTTGGTTCTTGGTTTGCTAGTAGCACCCGGAACCTTTGCCCTGTTATTTGGTCATGGTTCTGCTGGTGTAGCAGAGCAAGTGATGAGAAAGAAAGAAGATAACGAGGGTGAGTCGACTTTTAGCTCTTTGTTAAGGGAAAATTCTATTCTAAAGTGGGGCATTTTATTTATAAATATTTCTTAGCCATGTTCAACAAAATAATGGCTTCTTTGTAAGTTCAAGAAGATGATGGCTCCATGAATTGAGGTTTATGGATTGCTTTAGTGTTTATGCAGACCTTGTGTTTGATTTTTTACCACTTAGAGAAATTAGTGCAGAACTTGTTGCTGTTGTTGTTGATGACAGCGTTGTGGGCTACAGGTAACTGCATGCAAAATGGAGATGGATTTAATGTGGGCTACAGGAAACATCAGACGAAAGTTTGGTTTTGTAGATCATGCAAATGCCATCTCCGTCGCCTAGGTTCCTTTGGTTTTTTCAATGTCGTTTTTGGTTGGTCAACGAAGGTTCCAGCTCAGCATTTTTCCACGTCACGTAGCGATTTGCAAACACGCGCTTCATTTTGCTTCACTAGAGATAAAATAGGTCCAAAATAGAAGTTAAGGTGTGAAATAGGAAAAAATGAAAGTTGGGATGTGAAATAGGTCAAAGTACGAAAGTGCAAGGGTGAAATGGTGCATTTGGTCAAATAATTTGCTGCATAAGTATTTATATGAATTTATCATTTTACCCATGTATTTTCAATCTTACCAAATTAATATTTCAACCTTACCAAATTAATATTTCAACTTATATATACTAGTATATAAACATCTATATTTGCATGATTTTACTACTTTAGCCCCTCTATTTGCACCAATTGGCCACTTTGGGTATGTTGATGTGTCATCTCATGTGTCTTGTCAATAGTGCAAATAAATGTTTCTATACCAGACTATAAATAAGTTGAGGTATTAATTTGACAAATTTAAAAGTATATAAGATAAAATGATAAATTTATACAAATATACATGGCTACGAATATGACACGTCAAAAAATTGTTGTGAGAAAAATAAAATAGTTTACTGTAAATTATGAAAGTGAGAACAATATTTGGATAAAATTATTTGGCAATTAAACAAAATGAGCGTAATTGAATGTTTAGAAGACTTTTCTTTTCCATTAATTTTCTCATACTTAATTAATGTGATGGGAGAGGCAAGATTGTTTAGATGCCCATGTGTGCAAAGGCTGGTGGGTGGTTGACAGATCAGGTTACTATCAAACAATAACAAAGTCGTAATGCATGCCTAGTAATATATGTACAAACTATTTAAGGGTGAGGCCAATTCTATGCTTAGTCATAGTAATATAATTAAGGCATTTTTAAAAATTAATAAAATTTATTAACCTCATTTTAGCATACCCCACTAATTAGTTGGGACTCAATTTTAAGCTCTATCCACAAAGAGGAAACCAAATTTTCTAAATAAAAATTTGGTCAAAATGCACATAGTTATGTACATTGTTGGCAAATAAACATAGTTAGCACTTTTAATTTTTTTTTAAAAAAAATATCAAATTAATGAGTGTTTTGAACAACTAGTACAAGTGGTTAAATTCTTAATATCATAAGAGGGAGAGAAGGGGTGGGAGTTCGAACTCTACTCTCCTCAACTGCTAGTCCACACCTTTTATCATTTAAACTACTTGTGAGAGACAAATTAATACAAGTTAAGTTTTATTAATGCATTCAAAATTTGAATTTGACTCATTATAAATTAAAAATTAAGAGCTAAATTTACTAATATGGGTAATTTATATTTTTTATTAATAGAAAGATTAGATAATTTAAATATAGATAGAATATATAATAAAAAAATGATAAAATTTAAATTTTATATCTTAAAATATTTTTTAAAAAAGTGACCGTTAAAATATTTTTTTATAAATAATTTATATTCTAAAAGTAAACAATATCTCATGAATCATGATCTAGTAGATATTAAACATTATTAATTCATTATAATCCTCATTAGTGTCAAACTACTTGTCATTGTTTTTTTCCCCACGAGAAAACGAAAGAAAGCAAAATAATGAAAGAAAAAATGTGGGTAGCTAACCAAAATAGTCAAGGTCTTCATGGGTATGAAGAGAAATAAATAAAGGAAATGCGTGTACGTATGACCAAAACAGATCCAAAGACTCGAGGGGGCCCTTTGAGAAGACCATTTTAAATTAAAGAATTTAGCAAAGTTTTAACTTTATGATCATAAATATGATTGAAAATATCTAATCTTACACATATCTATAGACCTTTTTCTTTTCTTTTATATATATATATATATATATATGAAAAACCATCTTATGTTCGAAAAAAAAACAAACAAACAAACAAACCATCTTAAAATCCTCGAACTTCTCGACTTTTTTTAATTGATCCTTATTGAATTTGTGCTTTTAATTGACTCCTTACATTTTTATTTTTTAATATCCTTAATTTGACGCTATTAAATTTGACCAAAATTTTTGTTAAATTATTGTCATGTCATATTATTTTAAATTTAAACTTTTGAGTTCCGTCCGATCGGCGCTTAATGAATTATTACATTTAATTGAGTCATTGAATTTTTATTTATCTGATTTTTATATTCTTTAGTAAACTTTTACGAAATATGTGTCAATAAGTATTGCATAATGTGACTATTTGATGAAATTTATACCATGTAGAATTTTTTTTATTTGTAAATTTAGATTTGACTCAACATTGACTTATAAAAATTCGAGTTCAACTCGAATTTAGCTTATTTTGTAATTTAATATTTTTAGTTATTTAATTTTATATTTAATTAATATAATTTTAATTTACTTTAAATTATTAATAATAGAAATTTTTACATTTCTAACTTCACATTTTTTATCAAAATATTTATATATCAATATCCTTTGATTTATAAATTTATTTATATAAGTTATATACTAATATAGTACCATAAAATTTGCATAACATAAAGTATAACTTAAATTAAATCTTTTTCCGTATTAATTGTTAAAATTATAATATTATAATAAAAAAATTCAATTAAAATCCATCCACCAATTGAGAATTGAGTTCATTTTTCTAAATAATAAAATAAAGTTTAATTTTTTAAAATAAATTTATGAAATAATTTAACATAACCTTATTATTTAACTTAATTTTATTAAATAAAAAATTAACTCAATAAAATTTAAGTTAAATAATAAATTAAGTTAAAATTTTCAAATAAATGTATGGAATAATTTAATTTAATTTAAAAATATATATTACATATAAAACTAAATAACTAAAAAAATAAAATTAAAAAATTTGCTAAATTCGAGCGAAACTCGAGTTTTAACAAGTCAATCTCAAGTTGAGTTTAAATTTACAAATGAAAAACATTTTATGTGATATAAATTTCATTAAATAGTTACATTACACAATGTTTATTGAGATGTGTTTCATATATTTTTACTATAGGATATAAAAATCAAAATAAAAATTTAAAAACTCAATTAAATGTAAAAATCCATTAAGGACCTATGGAATGAAATTCAAAAATATAACGTGACAATAATTTGGTGGAAAACTGTTAAAATTTAACAGACGTCAAGGATGTAAAAATTATAAAAATAAAAATTTAGGATTCAATTAAAGGTAAAAATTTAACAAGGATCACTTAAAAGAAAATTGAAAAGTTTAAAGACTTTTAAGATGGTTTGTTCCTCTCTCTCTATATGTATTATAATCACATTCATACAAAGTCTACGTTGCTATTGCTGTTGAGTTGTTTGTTAGGTGAATGATTGAACCATTTTTCAAGGGTGGATTATTAAAAATTCCCCTTAAATTTAATGATAATAACCACTTCACTCTTGTTATTTATAAAGTTAATTAAAGTATATTTTATATTTTAGTATTTTCATATTTTTAAGTACTTTTATTATCTAGTTCAATTATACTTTAGTAATTAGTAAATATATAATTAATGAAATAATATTTTATGGATTTTTTTTTTTTGAGAATATATCCAACATAATTGGATGATTATAAGATCATGACTATTTAATTATTAGTATTTTGGCCGCAATAATGCATCTTCGAAAAATAAAGTGCAAGCGAAAGAGAAAAAATCTTTATTGCCAAAAAAAAAAAAAGAGAAAATATCTTGCCTATGACAGTGATCAATATGGGCCCATCTCCTTCCAATCTATTTTTAAGCTGCTGGTAATGGTATGATTATAAGTTTTTTCCTAGAAAATAACGGATGATAATATACATATAGATAAACATAAGATGACCAATGTACATAAATGAGAAATGTCATGAATTAATGTAGACGGCAGTCGGCAGTTCTCTGGCAAGTCTACCCTTTTTCCTGTAGTTATCAACTGGTATATAAGTCTTCGTGAGGGCTCCATCTCATAATTTCAAGGAAGAATATATAGAACAATTAAATGAATTTTACCATATGTTTTAGCCAATGGAAAATCCTTGTTTTGTCAAAGCTTTAGGTTTTTTTTTTTTGACCAAAGTTGTTAGTAAGCTTTAGGTTATACATACCCTATTTGACATTGTGATAAGGTAGGACATTTTTAGCATAATTGGAAAGGTTAAATGTTCACACAAGGGGTAAGTATGGTTGGATTAACGGAATCGTAAAATAAAATTTTAAATTGGATAGTGGTATGTGTCCCAATCCATGCTACAATATATATTTTATCGAACAACACTAGAATATCATTGATTAAGTACAATTTAGTAGGCTTTATACTTTGGAAGATTAGAATTTAAAGTGTTTTGGAAATGACCAATACAAGCAAGCTATTGCAATCTTTTTATTTCTCAACTTTAAGGAAATCTTAAATTGTTGAAGAAAAAACAAGTTAAGCCATCTAGAGTTGTCGACGGTAGCTACAATCTGGAGCGCTGCAACAATCTAAACCTGCTTGAGCTGATAATTTCTTAGATTGATCATGATGACTAAGTTCAGATAGAGGAATAATAGCTTCAAGCTAGAAATTTTCATTATAAAAAAGTACTGAATTTTAACTTTCGTTGGAGAATACAACATCGAACTATGATGCATATCAGTGGAAGATCTGACACCATCTTTCGTCTTCCAAACTCAGAAGATCAAGATCCAATTGAACTAGAAGACAGCAGATTTGCAAATCCAACTGCACAAAAAGCTTATCAAACCACACTGAAACAACAACATGACTAAATATCTATCACTATAATTATTAGATTTAAAAACTAGAAAATAGAAAATGAAAGAAAGTAAGAGATGATTGCTGGTTAAAAAATTAGCAGTCACCTCCTGAAAAACAATGTTACTATTTATAATACAAAACATATTACTTTTCACAGGGAGAGAAAGAAAGTACTTTACATATATTTACATATGTTTTTTTCCATGCTACAATATATAATGGAAAAAATAAAAATTTTGTTTTCATTTTATACTTTTGTCTTTACCGTTTTTTTTATACTTCCTTAATATAAGGAGATAAAAAATATATTTTTACCATGTAAGGCTTTCGTGGCGTTCCATCTCTGGTCTGGGATCCCACATCGCTAACTTAGAGCGTGTGTGTGTAGCTTATATACCATTTCGTATCTATCAAAATTGTCATGGTTTTGTTAGATGACGTGTGGTGTCACTGTGCTCTGTGTGTGTGTGTGTGTGTGTGTGTGTGTTAGGTTATTAAATTCTAAAAAAAACGAGGAATATGTGTGTGGTGTGGATAGGTGTAAGGCTTTCATGGCATTTCATCTCTGGTCTTGGATCTCACATCGCTAACTTAGAACGTATGTGTGTAGCATATATACCATTTCGCGTCTAACAAAATTGTCATGATTTTGTTAGATGGCGTGTGGTATCACTGTGCTATGTATGTGTATTTTAAGTTATTAAATTATCAAAAAAAGAGAAATATGTGTGTGGTGTAGATAGGTGTAAGGCTTTCGTGGCGTTCCATCTCTGGTCTTAGATCCCACATCGCTAACTTAGAGCATGTGTGTGTAGCATATATATCATTCCGCGTCTAACAAAATTGTCATGGTTTTGTTAGATGGCGTGTGGTGTCACTGTGTTTTGTGTGTGTGTTTTAGGTTATTAAATTCTAAAAAAAAAAAGAAATATGTGTGTGGTGTGGATAGGTGTAAAACTTTCGTGGCGTTCCATCTCTGGTCTTAGATCCCACATCGCTAACTTAGAGCGTGGCGCGTGGTGTCACTGTGCTCTGTGTGTGTGTTTTAGGTTATTAAATTCTCAAAAAAAAAAGGAGAAATATGTGTGTGTTGTGGATAGGTGTAAGGCTTTCGTGGCATTCCATCTCTGGTCTTGGATCCCACATCGCTAACTTAGAGCGTGTGTGTGTAGCATTTATACCATTCCGCATTTAACAAAATTGTCATGGTTTTGTTAGATGGCGTGTGGTGTTATGTATGTGGCATGGATAGGTGTAAGGCTTTCGTGGCATTCCATCTCTGGTTTTAGATCCCACATCGCTAACTTAGAGTGTGTGTGTAGCATATATATCATTCCGCATCTAATAAAATTGCCATAGTTTTGTTAGATGGCGTCTGATGTCACTGTGCTGTGTGTGTATTTTAGGTTATTAAATTCTCAAAAAATATATATATATATATATATATTTATTTTTACGAACCGCAACAGTATCATTCGCATTGCAATCAATATATAAAACATTATTCTTTTAAATTAAACCACATTATATGATTTGTAAATATTTATAATCATAACTAAATCAATTATATTAGTTAACTAATTAACCAATTAAACTAAGAGAAATTTTTATCTACACCTGAAGTATGGTCTCACTCATATACCAAACCAATAAATAAGAGACATTTAAGAAAATGAACTTTATTTTATTCCTCTAATATTGTCCTCAACGTTAATTAATATTTATTTTTTTTTTTTGAAATTTTAATTTTTTTGATTTTTTTAAAATCTAAAACCTAAGGTGCACTGGGGTGAACCCGTCATGCAATGATTTAAATACATATAGTATGTAAATAATTTTTTTTTTGTTTATTTTAGTTTTTTTAATAATGTAATTATAAAAAAAATAGGAGCATAATTAACATTAAGAGCAATATTAGAAGAATCAAATAGGGCCCACTTTCTTAAATGTCTCTTATTTATTGGTTTGGTGTATGAGTGGAGCCATACTTCAGGTGTAGGTAAGAATTTTCCATTAAGAGCATCTATAATGGTGCTCTTTAAAATAACGAGCATATTTTAGGTAATAAAGAGCATTTTAAGGTATCTTTCAATATAAAGAGTAAACAATTTTATTTAAATCCAATGGACTTTTTATATTTCACTCTTCATTTTGTTTTATCCTATAAGCATTTAATATTAATTATTGAATATTGTGGGAAGAAAGAGAAAAAAATTTTAGGTAATAAAAGAAGCCAATGAAAAATAAGGATGTGTATGGAAAATAGAGCTCTATTAATTAACATTTTGTATAGAGAGTGAATTTTGGCTCTCTACATGTAGAGAGTCAAATTCACTTTCTAATTTATAATTTAGCTTTAAAGAGTGGATTGAAGTGTTATTTTTTACAATTACTCTTTATAATAAAGAGTTTATGTCAA
>CATIWK010217152.1:0-10135 GCA_949634005.1 Mallotus japonicus
AAATTTATTTTATATTCATTTTTTCCTTAATTTTATTAATTTTTGCTCCATTTAAAACTAGTATTATCTAAAACTAAAGTAATATATAAAATGAATTACTTTAAAAGAAGGTAAAATTAATGAAATATATATTGATAAGGACATGTGTAACCATTTAAAATTTAAAAATTTGTGATTTTAAATTTGAAATAATTTGAAAATTAAAGAAAAACAATTTTTATTTTATTAAAATAAAAAGGATTAAAGTGTTAGTTTTTACAAAACATAGGGAGTAAAAGTTTAGTTTGTATAAAATAGAGGGAGTAAAATGTCCTATTTATTAATATACTAACGGAAAATTTAACAGAGGGATTTAAATGTTGACGGAATTAAAACTGAGGGATGTAAATGTTCGAATTTCAAACAAGGGGGAGGAGAGTTGAAATTAGGCCAAACCTCAGGGAGGTAAATGTAATTTTCTCTAAAAAAATGCTCAACTACAATAAAAAATTCATAGTTCCTAAGATATGCAAATTAATAACATCGAGATTGAAACTTATTTACTAAAGAAGAAAATCAGACAAAATTACATTATATATGAACAATTTACTAATTACACCCAAGCACATAATCTATTGAAATCCAATGAACACAAGCTAGGAGAAAAAAAAAATTTGGCTTATAAATTTTTTTTTGAAAACAAAATTGGTTGTAAATGCATTTTTTTTTATTTTCTACTAAAAAACGAGTGCGTTTTACGCTCCATCTTTTTTTTTTTACAATCCATCATGCATTCTCTCCTAAAATCATGCTCAAATTCAATCTCTAAATAGATGGTTAGGTAACAAGAACTAAATTTTTCATACATAATGAATATGTATAACCTTTTTAATTAATAAATCATTCAATAGTTTGATAATTGAATTAAATTACAAACTCAGACACCATTCCTCTCTAATGGTAATTGAGCATCAATTTTGCACAAAACAAAAATTTAAAGGACAAGCTAACAGTAATATGGAGAAATTGAGAATTGATCATGATAGTGAAAATAAACACAAGTGTGACACAATTTCCCCACACTATCTATGTCATTGTCCCTAATGACAAAAATTATAAAACACATGCAAAAATAAAAAGAAAGATTAAAAATAAAGAGGAAATAGAAAAGAGGAATACTGCCCTGAAACATGTAGTCTTCGGATAGCTTGAAAGGAGTAGAAAGCAAAAGAACTAAAAACGATTATCCAAAATAAAAACCAAAGAAGTTAAACGCATAACATTCGTAAAAAAAATAATGAAAAGAAATAAAAGAAAACAATAGTTAAAGTCCTAATGAGAACAAGAAAACATAAGAAAAAGAACAAAAGAAAACAACATCAGTCATCCATAAGATCAAAATCATCATGAGTAGGATCAAAAGAAGTAGGAGTAGCTACTGCATCGTCTATCAGATCGCTGTCATCATGCCATTCTTCTGTAGCAGCAGCAAAGGTAGAGCATGAAAAAATGGGGCATGGAGGCAAAGTAACGCCCTTTTGTTGACATAAGTTGGAGAATCCATCAACTACCCAATGAAGTAACTCGGTATAATACTGAAGTGTAGCCTCAGTATGTGTTGGATAAGAGAATGATGGTCCAACTAAATGAGAGGGAGGTGGAGGAGCTTAGGTAGTAGGGGGTGGTAGAGGGGAATGCTCATGGGGATGCTCATTATCACCTAACTCAACAGGATGCTCAATCGAAACATACTTCCCATCACGAACCTCAACCAAACAGATTTTTCTTATCACAGTCAAATTAAATGGAAGCATGTTACAAACATGAGTGAGATTAGGAAAAGTGTCAAAAACCCATAAAGTCTTAGCTAGATGAGTAATATAAGAACCTTCATATAATGAACCCTTTTTCTTCTTAGACATACCATCCATATAAAGAGCAAACCCAAAGCCGAAATGAGGTACTAAACCCTTATCAAAACATTTTAAGTAAAATAAATCTCAAAGTGAAACAACTCTGGTGCTCTCCCTATGTCCATAAATGGTAAAAGCTATAAAACGGTGCAAGTAATGCAAATCAGTGCGAGCAATATTTGTGCTTTTACTGATCCTAGGATCATAATTTTTTTGAGCCCCAATACATGTAATCTCTCTCCAGTACTCTGAAGGGCTTGCATTCCCAAGATTAATGACAAAATTTTTAATCTCCTTACTAATGTAAATATTTCATTATAAAAACCACAATGCATTGTAAATTCATTGAGATAATGGGAAAATTGGTTTCCCTCTAATTGAAACTGAACAAAACCCTTTTTATCAAAATCAACGAGTGTACTCTTTTCCATAAAAAAAGTATACAAGAACTCAATAAAAAGCTCATGGAAAACTAGTTCTTCTATCGTCATAAAATTATCCCATTTTGATCTATCAATCATCCCTAACAGATTCGTCCAAGCCTATAGTTGCTAAATCACTGAGCATAATATGATAAGAGGGATGAATGGGAAGGGAAATCAAAGAAGCACACCTTTTTTTGTGGGTTTTATCTAAAAATTGAAGCAAAGGGTGAAGTGGATACTCAGCTTCGGCTGCGGCTTGCATGGCGTAAGGAAGATGGAGCCACCGGTGGCGGCACGGCTATGCACAATTCATGAGGCGACGAAGGTGAAGGAGCCACACGAGGTCATTTCTTGTATGGCTTTGAATTCTTTCCAATTGATTTTCCCCATGTGAGAGATGAAAGAAAACAACAAACATTTGGTGTGGGTAGGGTCAAGAAGGAAGAATTTTGAAGAAAAGTGAGAGAGATGTTGAGAAGAAAAGAAAAATATTAAAATAGATAGTGAGTGTCGGCTAGGGTTGAGAAAAGTGGGTTTTATAAAAAAAAAAAAACATGATACGGCATGTTGAATCCTGTGTCACATATCGTATCGGGATCGGGTGGATGGGAAACAGATAAAACACGGTTTTAAAAAACCGTGTGACATGTCGTGTGTGCATCTTTTTGAAAATTGGAAAATGGACCTATAGTATAACACGGGCATGTCGAATACCGTGTTCCATGCTGTGGGTGGTTCTGGAAAGCAAGATTTTAAAAAAGAAATTGAACACGGCATGACAATGCCGTGTTGGAACTTGGGCAATAAAAGAGATAATGTGACACGGGCATGTGGAATGTCGTGTCGAACTAGAAAAGAAAATCTCATGATGGGACATGGTGTCATCATGCCGTGACCCAAAACGTGCTAGGATCTGGATTTTAGGTTTACCATCAACATGGTATCGTGAAGCCGTATTGAAAATCGTGTGGGCTATGAGTGTAAAGAAAAATATAACATGGCTTTTAACACTGCTCATATGATACCGTATCCTTACAAAAGAAGTCTTATAAAATAATTCATACCTGGACACGGTTAGTGACATAGCCGTGTCATATGTTGTGTACTCTGCAGCTCTTTAATCCATAGCTCTTACCACATTTTCCTTATAGAATCCTGAATAAAAAACATCATCTGTAAATAGAAAAATGAAGAAATTAAAACATAAAAATCAAAGAAAAATAAAAGAAAAGTTTAAAAGATGTTGGGTTGCCTCCTAACGAGCGCTAGTTTAAGGTCATTTAGCTTGACCGAGTAGTAATGCTATCATTCTAGGTCAATGAGTGTGCAAGTGACACTCTTAAAGCTTGCTTCCTTTGAATGGTAAGGTTTTAAACGTTGCTCGTTGGCTTTGAAGGTTGCATTGGCCTTAGTTAGAAGTTTAACTGCTCCATGAGGAAAATTTTATTTGATTTTGAAAGGACCAGACCATCTTGACTTGAGTTTGCCTAGGAAAAAATTCAATATGGAGTTGAAGAGAAGCACCAAATCCCCCTCCTTAAGTTCTTTTTTCTGCAAATGCTTGTCATGCCACCTTTTAGTTCTTTCCTTGTAGATTTTAGCATTCTCATATGCATCCATCCAAAATTCCTCAAGTTCATTCAATTGGAGAAGTCTCTTCATACCAGCTTTAGCCAAATCGAAGTTGAGAAACCTTGTAGCCCATAATTCCTTGTGCTCTAGCTCAACCGGGAGATGGCATGACTTCCCAAAGACTAAGCGAAAAGGTGAAGTCCTAATAGGAGTTTTGAAGGTTGTTCTGTATGCCCAAAGTGCTTCATCCAAATGTACAGACCAATCTTTGCGCAAAGCATTGACTGTCCTTTCTAGTGTACTCTTTAATTCTCTATTTAAAATCTCCACTTTTCTGCTTGTTTGAGGATGGTATGGTGTAGCCACTTTATGTTTGACTCCATACTTTGTAAGAAGGCTTTCAAATTGGCGATTGCAAAAGTGAGACCCTCAATCAGTAATGATAGCTCTAGGAGTGCCAAAGTGAGTGAAAATGTTCCTTTGGAAGAACTTAGTGACTACTTTTGCATCAATGGTTGGTGAGGAAATTGCTTCAACCCACTTAGAGATATAGTCAATGCCAACCAAGATGTATTTGTTCCTATAGGAACGTGGAAATGGACCTATAAAATCAATCCCCCATACATCAAACAGATCAATCTCTATGATATTAGTGAGGGGCATCTCATTCCTTCTACTAATATTTCCTGTCCTTTGACAGTGATCACATCTAAGTACAAAATCCCTAACATCTTTGAAAAGAGATAGCAAATAAAAACCACTTTGAAGCACCTTTGTTGTTGTCTTTGTTGAACTTGCATGTCCCCCACACTCAAGTGAATGACAATAAGTGAGAATTTGTAGAATTTCTTCATCTGGGATACATCTTCTTATCAGCCCATCTCCACATCTTTTATAAAGATAGGGTTCATCCCACAAATATTGCTTCACATCCCAAAAGAATTTCTTCTTTTGATGGTAGTCTAGATCAAGGGGAAGAACTCCATATGCTAGGTAATTGACTAAATCAGCATACCAAGGAATGATTTATTGTGCTTTCATGAGTTGCTCACCTGGGAGATCATCAACAATTAGGGGAGAATCTGAATTAAAAGATTGTTCAAGGCGGGAAAGGTGACCTGCCACTAAATTTTTTGTCCCCTTGCGATCTCTAATCTCCAAATCAAACTCTTATAAAAGAAGAATCCATCGAATGAGCCTTGGCTTAGCATTTTTCTTCATTAGGAGGTATTTGAGCGCTGAATGATTGATGTAAATTATCACTTTGCTGCCAATTAGATAGGATCGAAACTTGTCCATTGCATGCACAACCGCTAATAACTCTTTTTCAGTTATTGCATAGTTGATTTGAGCTTCATCAAGAGTGTGATATATGTAATAAATTTCATAATCCTGCTTTTCTCTTTGTTGCCCCAACACAACTCCTACGGCGTAGTCACTTGCATCACACATAATCTCGAATGGAAGACTCCAATCCGGTGGTTACAACAGGGTGCTGTGATTAAGGCCTCCTTTAACCTATGAAAATCATTTAAGCACTCATCATTAAACTCAAAAGTGACATCCTTAGAAAGCAAATTAGTCAAGGGTTTAGTGATCTTAGAAAATTCTTTGATAAAGAGACAATAAAACCCGGCATGACCAAGGAAACTTTTTATTTCTTTTTACGGAGGTAGGTGGTGGAAGTTTTTCAATCACTTCAATTTTGGCTTTATCAACTTCAATTCCATTTTTAGATACGATATGTCCGAGCACCACTCCTCTTGTCACCATGAAGTGACACTTCTCCCAATTAAGCACAAGGTTTGTTTCCTCACAACATTGTAACACTTTAGAAAGGTTATATAGACTTGCATCAAATGAAGAACCATAAACTGAAAAATCATCCATAAAAACCTCCATTATGTCCTCAAAAAAATCAGAAAAAATTGACATCATGTATATTTGAAAAATAGCGGGTGCATTACATAACCCAAAAGGCATTCTCTTATATGCATATGTTCCATAAGGACATATAAATGTGGTTTTCTCTTGGTCATCAGGATGAATAGGAATCTGAAAGAAACCTGAATAACCATCTAAGTAGGAGAAAAATGAATGATTTGCTAACCTTTCTAAAAGTTTATCAATAAAAGGCAAAGGAAAGTGATAATTCCTAGTTGCTTTATTCAATTTCCTATAGTATATACACATGTGCCAACCTGTGACAGTCCAAGTTGGAATCAACTCATTATTTTCATTCTTAACCACTATCATTCCACCTTTCTTAGGGACTACATGGATTGGGCTAACCTAATCACTATTCGAAATAGGGTAGATAATCCCTGCATCAAGCAATTTCATTATCTCTTTTTTAACCACCTCTTTCATGTTAGGATTCAGTCTTCTTTGATTTTTAATATAAGGTTTAGCATCTTCTTCCATGTGTATCCTATGCATGCAAATAAAGGGGCTAATTGCCTTAAGGTCATCAATGGTGTAGCCTATAATCTTTCTATATGGTCTAACTCTTTTCTACTTGTTCATCATTTAATTCAGCATTCACAATAATTGGAAAAGTAGAATTTAGATCAAGGAAAGCATACCTTAAAGATGATGGAAGAACTTTTAATTCTACCTTAGGTGCATTTTCTTCCTTCAAGGTATTGACATAACATAAATTGGAAATTAAAGGCTTATACCTGGTTGATTGCCTTTTGTTTAGTGCGGGATTAGCATTGAGATAGTAATTGAACATTACTACCTCTTGATTGTTGTCATCTTTCTTTGTGTCATGGACTAAACAAACTTCAAGTGGATCTTGGGTGAGTTGTTGTTCAAAATTTTCTTATACACAGCTTTCTATTGCATCAAATCTAAACCATGACCCCATTGTTATGGTTTACTTTACCATCTTGAACACATCAAACTCTACTTTGTTGTCCCCAATTTCAAGAAAGATCTTTCATCTTTTAACATCTATTATTGTACCAGCTATAGCTAGGAAGGGAAATCCTAAAATTATTGGAATTTGTCGGTCCTCTTCCATCTCCAAGATGATAAAATCTCTCGGCATATAATAGTCTCCAAACTTGATGGGCACATCTTCAAGAATTCCATAAGGATAGATGATGGATCTATCTGTAAGTTGTAGTGACACCGTTGTTGGTTGTGGTTCCCCTATGTTCAAATGCATGCAAAAAGAGAGAGGCATTATGCTCACACTTGCACCTAAATCACAAAAAGATTTACCTATAAATTCATTCCCAATAGTATAAGGGATAGTAATACTCCCTAGATCCTTAAGCTTTTGTGGAAGCTTATTTTGAATGATTGCACTGCACTCCTCATTTATAGGGATGGTCTCATGATCCTCCCACTTGCGCTTGTGCTAGATAATGTCCTTGAGAAACTTTGAGTAAGCCAGCATCGTGTTGATCACATCCAAAAGAGGTATATTGAGCTTGAGCTGCTGAAAGGACTTTGTGAACTTCTCAAATTGCTTATCAAGCTTTGACTTTTGTTGCCTTTGAGGAAAGGGTAGTGGTGGAGTTTTTATAGGTACTTCCTTCTTGTTTTCTAGTTGCCTTTCTTTATCCACCTTTTTCTGATGTTCCTATTTTTGAGAGTCTTGTACAGCCCCATCATCATCCTTCTTAATTTTCACCTTGGGTAGTTGCTTCCCATTCTTAAGTGTAATTGCCTTTTCATGTTCTCTAGGATGTTCCGGTTGACTAGGTAGCATACCACTTTATCTTGAGCTTGAGGCTTGAGATGCGATTTGGTTTTCAAACATCTTGTTATGGGCAAAAAGTTAACCCACTTGAGATTTTAGATTCCTAATTACTTATTTTTGCTCCTCTTGGTCCTTTTGGTACCTCTCTTGATGTTGACTGCTCACCGCAAGTGTACGGGTCGACAAGTAATATAGAAGTAAGTAGAGTATTGTTTCCCATAGAGATTGATACTAAACACCTATTAATCTTAATTGTATATGTTTAGAGCTAGCAATATTGGTTTGGTTAAAGCAAATAAACACCTGAAATAACAAATAAACTATAGGATGTAAATAAGGCTTTTTGGTAATCAAAATAACAAGAAAACAATCAATGGGAAAGGCATGTTGTTGGGGAAATTGTACACCAAATTATCATTGAGCCAAGTAATAGATTAGTGCAAGTTCTATTGCATACCTCAAGCTTTCATAAACCGATTAACAATCTCTCTCGAGTAATGCTAATCTCACAAAAAAGTATCAATCAAATATCACAATATGACTTAATTTTCATCATCATCATACAATAAGATAAAATCTAACTTACAAGGAAATAAGAAAACTTAAAGAGGATTAGATCTACACAAGCTTTCTCAAGTCATTGATAGATCTAACAAGTATTTATGGGTCTGTTGAATCCACCATTTTCAATGCATAAATTCAAACAAAGATTGCATTTGGCCACAATACAATACTTAACATGCTCAACAAACACAATATGCAATTTATAAATAAGAACTAATATATTAAATGGACTTAAATCAAATGGGTTTCCAAAATCCCAACAACATAAAAGAACTTAGCCACACATGGCTATTAAATCCATCATTCAATATTCAAATTACACACAAGAGACTAGAATAAGATAAAGAGTGAGAAATATTATCCAAAGGAGCTTGAATCTTCAAATGGGTCTCTCTCCTTCAGCTTTTTTTTTTCTCCTCTTTCTCCTTCCCTTGTGTGGTGTTTCTTGTGTTCAATCCCCTTACAATATCCAATGTGTGAGTGAGAGTGTGTAGAATGTGTATTATTCCCCAAGTAATTCGAGTCCTTTGTCCTTTTTAGCCCTCTTCTAAAACATGTCCTTTCACCTCCCTTAGATTTTTCTCTAAGTCAGTACACATCAGCATGTTCTGTGCTGGAAAAGTGATGGCCGCGATCATGCAGAAAGGCCTCTCGTGAAAGGGTCACGATAGCATATCATCCGTGCTCGAGACAGAAGCTTGGGCTGTCAGGAATCCACGATTACGTCTCATAAGCTCAATATCACTTAGGGGTTAGCAATTGGGCATTCCCGCAATCGTGCATCCATCCACGTTCGCAGCATTAGGCTGCTTTGCTCTTTCTTTGCTTTTTTCTTCCTCTTTTGCTCCTCGTTTCCACCAAATCAACTCTTAACTCCTTTTCCTTATAAAAAAAACAAACAAAACTCAAAAGTATCTATTTCTATATGCTTTACTATACTAAATGCTATTTAAAATGTATAAATGTATGCAATTTAAGGTCGTAAATGTATGTGTATTTTGACACCAACAAATACCCCCACGCTTGAATTTTTGCTTGTCCTCAAGTAAACTCAAGAACACACACTATCAAAGTAATGAACAAGGTGTATAACTCAAATTTTATCAAGCATACAATACAATCTTCTCCTAATAGCTATTTTACAAATCTCAAAACAAGGTTAACAAATCAAGTCAAGAATTGAAATTACGAAGTGAAGAGCATGTTATCTACTCACAATCACATAAAAATGAATCAAAGTCTTGGGAAAAGTACAAATGAATGAAAAAGACTCCAATTGAAGGTAGTTATAATTGGTATACGAAAATCAACTCTTATCCTTTTATTTTTTTTTATTTTGTGCTTTTTCTTCCCTCTCTTAGTAATTCCCCGTCTTTCATAAACTACTCACTATGAACATCTCGAGAGGGCTCTTTGAGTACTCGTACTCTTTTGCAAGAGCATTGGAGTAGATGGAATTCAAGTTCCTAAGCACAATTTATTCTTTTTCTTTTCTTTTCTTTTTTTAGAAATGGAAAAGAGTGTTTTTACGATTCCTTTCACATACAACTAAAAATGACCCTAAAGAGGAGTTTGATTCATTCACAATACTAATTCATAAAATAATAATTCAAACTCATGATCAAGCAAACAACAACATGCATTAAGTTGATTAAAGGATAAAAATTCTCAACTCGAAATGTCAACTAAGTTTAAAAGACACTAAACTAACTATTAATAGAATATTAAAAACATAGGCTTAACAAAACCTCAAACATACACAAAATTCATCACTAAGATAATCGTGCAAAAATCCAAGAGTCAAGTATCCAAATTTCAAAAAAAATTCAAAAATTTGGGCCAAATTACACAAATGCAAATACAATGCATGATAAACCTAAAATATACATATAATATACTAAAAATGCAAAAGATGCAAAAAATGATTCCTCCCCCCCCCCCCCCCCCCACCCCCACCCCCACCCCCC
>CATIWK010217161.1:0-13762 GCA_949634005.1 Mallotus japonicus
ATGATGGAAAAGAAAGCAAAGGTCTTGTCTTGCTTTGGGAGGAGAAAAAGTAAGGAAAGGCTTGAGTGTTAAGTAGGGTGAGAGGAGAGAAGAAAAGGGAGAGGTTGGTCAGTCTGAAAAAAAAAAGAAAAAAGAAAGAAAACGTTCTTGAGAGAATAGAGAGGAAAAGAAGAGAGAAAAGAGTGAGTTTAGGCTAGAAATTTGAGATTTCTTGAAGAAAAGAAGGTGATCTTGCATTCAAAAGCATCTCAAATCATCAAATCATCTCTGAGGGCCTGAGCTAGGAGCTCTAAAGTTGTCTACAACAAGTAAAGATTTTTTGTTTTGATTTTTAAGGTTTTCATTTCATTTTGAGTTCGTTTACTTGCATATTGTTACTTTAATTGGGAATCTCGTTTGTTTGATGCTAATATGAAGGCATGAGTATGTAGAGCACTATATTTTGTTGTATATTTATGTTGGTTTTCCTTAGAAGTTGACTACTTGCTTTAGATTTGAATTTCTAGCATTTTTAGGTTGCCTATAGCTATGCCTCTGTCCAGGAGGCATGTGCCTCATTGAAGAGGCGCACGCCTCCTGGTCAAGAGGCGCACGCCTCATCGCAGAGGCACACGCCTCCTGACCAGGGATGCACGTCTTAGGCTGCATACTTTTAGTATATTTCTTGTATATTTTGCTTATTTTCCACTATATGTTTAGTATATTTTCATGATTTGGATTTATGTTATTCTTGATATGTTTTAGCGTGATATTAAATGTTATTTTGTGATATGTTATGATTTTAAGCATGTTTAGATGAACATTTGATATTAATACATGTATATTTGTCTATTATGTGTTTAATTGAGTATATGTTAATTTATTATTTGTACTTATGTAAATGATTATGTTTATTGAACATGTATTTTATGCATGAAAGCTAACCTAAACTTTCTTATTTGTGAGAAGTTAATTTCTTGTTTTGTAGGTATTCTTAAGAGTGATTTTTAATCACTATAATTTGTATATTGAATTAATTAGTTCTTGAGCGGTTTTAATTGCTTTATTAATTGTGCAAATTTGTAATTCTTAATCCCTTCCCTATTTTTTTGGAATGAATGCTTGTAAATTAATTTTATTTGTTATTATTTGCCAAGGCTAAAAAGTATTAACAGGACTAATGTGCAAATCTGATAAAAATAAAAGTGAAATGACTGCAATTCAACAGTAATAAGGAAATAATTAAATAGTCAAAGGTAATAAATTACAAAATACAAACGGAGGCCAATCGCAAGGTCGGGTGAGCATTCAAACGCTCATACCCAGTTTCCGAACCCGTTCTCTGATGACGGCTTCTGGGTATCTTCCGCGGAATCTAGTTGCTGTAAGTGTGTCCCGGTTTTCATCCGGGCGGCGACTCCATCTCCGATAATGGGCCCTAAAGCCCATAATTGTATTTTCTAGCAGGCCCTGAGCCCGTACAGTGCCGTGGTCGCCAAACACTTGGACACACGCTAAACCCCGCCGCTTACAGATAGGTTATATTATACATAAAAAAATATACAAAAATAAAAATAAAATTAATAAAATTATATAATGCAATTCATTTGATTACTTCTGTTTTTAACATGACAAATAAATTAGAAGCGTTTGGATATAATTATTTGAATTGAAATTAAATTTAATTGGATAATTTAGTTTAAATAAAAAATATCAAGGATTAAAATGATATGTTCAATTTAAATAATACATTCATCTACCTTCAATTCGTTTTGTTTGGATGACTATAATATAGTTTCGAAAATCAAAAATAGGGCATATAATTTTTTTGATCCGACTTTGTTTCGAATCAAATATTTTGGTTTCGTAACACAATATTTTACTATTAATTATAAACAGGTTAGGTGAAATAGGACATATAATTGAGATTTGAATATAACTAGCCATAAAATTAAAAAAAAAATAGTAATAAGTTAATCCAAAAGTTAAAATGGAAATTCTTGTCTACATTCAGCCTATTACATTTAATAGTTGGATGTGAAATATAAAAATATGTCTTTTTTCATTGGTCAAATGTAAAGCACTTATTATATGTGTCAAATATTCAATGATTTGGTGTAATAAACTGGGTGTAGGCGAGAATCTAAAATTATATCAAATACAACGTCATCAAATTCAAAGTATGAAATTTGCTCCTCCATCCCTATTTCCCTTGTAATAAAGAGGAGATCGTTGAGCCGTAAGCTTCAACCATGAAATTAAAAAACAAAACAAAAAAAAAAGCCCAAAATATAAACAAATAATAAATATATATGTAAATAAAACTAAGAAAAAAATAAAAATAAAAAAACAATAACAAAGCGACCAAAGAACCGAAAGAGTGTCATCGCAGCAATCTATCTATATGTATCAGTCCTATATATAATAAGCAGGACACCACCGATCGATCAATTTCCCTGTTTGAATTCGTTGGTCCAGCAATTGAAGATGGTTGCTGCTAACAGAGAAATGGCTGTTTATTGCTTTGACACTCTCCTCGCTCACTACAATAGCGAGGAAGCTCCTCCTCCTGCTTTTGACGAAGGCCAACAGTAATCATTCTTTTTTCTTTCCAGCTCTTCTGTTTCTCACGATTTTGCTTTTGATCGTGCTCTCCTTTGCAGGATCAATTAGATTAAAAAAAAATTGGTTATTTTTTTTTCTTTTGGTTTTGATTGGTTTAGTTCTGCTTGATTTTTAGATAATGCAAAAGGTTTAATTTTTTTTTATTTTGTAAAATTTTTGTATATTTATTTTTGCTTTAATTTTCTACTGTAAAATGTATTTAGTAGAGAGCATGCAATTGGCTGGCTTCAGTGCCAATAGGGAGTTCTGGGTTTTGATTTCAGTTTCCGGGTGAAGCTTTTAATTTATTGTTTTTCATGAAAATATACTTTTAAAATATATTTTTTTAGAAGTAGTGTGGTAACTCATCTCCAAGAATATCCTCAAATGCAAGGTTCAATTCTTGCTGTTGTCGATTTAAAGGGATGACTGCCCCATTGAAATTTAGGTCATATGATTAACCAAAAAAAATTTTTTTTTCAAAAAAAGTTTGTTTCTTTCTTCGTTTGTCATAGAAAAAAAAATTATTGCGAAAGATTTTTGCCTTTTATACTTTAGTTGACTTCAAGTTAGATGATGTATTTGAGTTTCTTAAGGAAAAAAAAAAGGTTTACTATACAGTCCTCTTGGGTATTCTAGATTTTGATGCATTGAAATAGTGAAAACTTTTAAAACCATCTTACACTCTATATTTTATTGCATCCAATAATACTAGTGATATAGCATTTTCTTGTCAAATGGTTTTTTTTTTTTTTTTTTTATGCTTTCTTGTATTCTGTGTTACTATTGTTATTATCACCACCTTTTATGAAGAATGAAATTTGGCGATATATATTTTTGCACAAATCTGTGGAGTGATGTGCTGGGTATATTTACTGCTTTGCGTGCTGGTCTCTTCTAACATGGATGATATATCTTTCAGCCCACTGTTCGTCACCTGGAAGAAAATTGTCAATGGTAGTGAACCTCGTTTACGTGGATGCATTGGCACACTAGAAGCTCGATATTTGATTACTGGGTTTAGGGACTATGCATTGACCAGGTATGACAATATTTTACTTCTGAACTGAAGAATGTGCTTTATGTGTTTACTCAATATCACTGATTTACTTGTTCCATCTCCCTCTTGTAAAGAGGCACATGTTTGTGTGGTTGCATTACTACCTCTCTGTCCTTATCACCATTTCTAGGTATCTATGTTCAAGCATTTATGTGTGCTTTCTCGCTCTCTCTGTCATTTTGTGCATGTACCTGTGTATAATTTCTGTCTCTGCCAGTTTGGTTGTGTATTTAGCTTTTTAGGCTTGGGATGCCTGTTGGGTTACTTTGCCACTGACTTTAGTATTTTTTTCCCCCTACATGAGAAGTGAAATGACATGGTAAAACCACTACCAGAGCACTGGAACTCATTTTAGATGCAGGGCAGAATTTTGTATTCTCTGTGGATATATAGAAGTTTATGGTGCACTAGGTTGTAAAGGTGGGGATTTAAGATGTGGTAGAGGTGAGAATGTGTTTATTGCTCAAGGTTAAATTTGATGGAAGAACAGGAAGGTTTTGTGACTTCAATTTGATAGATAAGGATGCAAAGGACCCAGTGCACTCATGAATTATTTGCAGCTTGGATCAATAATGGCTGACTTCCCTTTTCTGTGGAAGTTAATGAGTCTTGAAGCTTATTCATTTAATATATGAGCAAGCTTTGTTTTGTTGAATTTTGTCTTCAATAATTTGATGGGTACTTGAATTTCGTGAGAATGGCTGACTTCCCTATTTTGTTGAAGTTAATGAGTCTTGAAGCTTATTCATTTAATATATGAACAAGCTTTGTTTTGTTGAAAAGTACTGGAAAAGACAAGGGTAGACCTACATGCATTTCAATCACCTAGCTGTAAAAATGCCTATACAATTTAGTTGTAGGTCTTGGTTCCTTTCCATGAAGGTAGAAGCATAACCAATAGTAAGAATTATGAATTGATATATGAAGCTCGCCATTCAAGTTCATATGCAATTGATAAAAAGTTTTCTTGTTGGGGGCATAAGTGAATGACTTGTCGATAGTTTAAGGTACATTAATCAAGTGCATTGTTCTCATCTGTTAGCATTCCAGATCCCATTGCCTCCTCCACTAAAATAAAAAGACATTTTCATGTAATTCTATTTAGTTGAAGGATACGCATTCTATTTCCTTTCTTGGTTATAGTTTGCTTGCTTCCCTTCCCACTCATTCAAAGTAGAACTTCTTTCCCCAACTTATTAACATTGCCTTGGGGATTTGGCTATTGTGGAGAACAAGATATTGTTTTGGCCTAGAGTTCCATAGTTTCATTCCCAGGAATATAGTTGTACTGGGAGTGGAAGTTGGATAGTGATTAGTGATCATTTATTTCAGTTGAAGTTAAATAGATGATACTGGAAAGGAACAATGATGAACCTGATAAGTGACATTTAAAACATACACCTTATGTACTTGAGCCCCCTTTGCTAATCTTTTTTTTTTTTTATTTTATTTTTTTCACTGTTTGTTGTTGACAAATGGGAAGATCGGTACAACTGGAGAACATCTATTATTTTGGTTTCCGGTCTGGTCTGTCTTATTTCATCATTGTAATGTTGCTGTTGTTCATTAAGAGACTATGCTTGTGGTTTACTATTTTTCTATTTGATTTTGTTATCTTGCAGTGCTTTGAAGGACCGCAGATTTCCTCCAATACAGCCTAAAGAATTACCTTTCCTAGAATGTACAGTTTCCATTCTGACTGATTATGAAACTGCTAACAATTATCTTGATTGGGAGGTATGTCATCCTTTTCACTTGTTTAAGCTCTTGTGACATTGGGTGCTGGGCTATGCCCAGGACATTTTAGATCTCTAGATCACCAGGCCTTGTTGTGGGTATTATTTTGCTTTTTTATCCATTTCTCATTTTGCTCTCTTACTGTTTCTTCTTCCCAAAAGATTTGTATTGCTTTGCCACAGTTTCTTTAACAGATGCTCACACAAGCAGAAAGCAGTTACCCAAAATGCTCATTTTCAAGCTTGTCTAAATTTTTTTTTTCCTTTTTAAGTGGGATAGGTGGAGGGTACATAAAATTGGATCCTAAAATCAATCATAAGATTCTATAACCTGCATAGAATAACTTTAGCTTGCTATAAATCAAGTGCATTGAGGGCTTTGTGAAGAGACAAATGCATGCAACTGTTCCCTTGCACTTTAAAGAAATAGTTTACGTAATTTTAACCCTGGCCTGTGTTGGTGATAGTGGAGCTTGTTTAGAGTTGCATCAAGTCTTTACCTTGCACAATTTAAATAAATACTAAAAAATATTACTTTATACGGAAAAAAAAATTGTTAAGCATACAACTCACCTTGTAGAATCATCATCTTGTTGCTAGCATCTTTAATTTGAAAACTATTCAAAATTAATAAAGCATGATTGAATGCATAACTAACTGCCTCATATAGACAAACTAATTCCAAGGTTTAGTAATTTAGATAAGGGCTAACGATTGGTGAGATCCTTAACTGGATGTTTTGCAAATTTATTCTATTCTTTTAATGTTACTAATTCTAGCCTAAGCTATAAACGTTGGCAACAATCTTTATTATATATAGCGAGCTTAGGATTGAAATGCAAATGTCAACCCTGCAGAACTGCCTTCATAATAAGGAAAAAAAAAATGTTTTTATTCCTTTCCAAAACTAGAACAAATATTATTATTTTATAAAAGAAAAATAAATTTCTTTTATTTATCAATTACGAAAAAATTAATATAATTTTTTATAAAGCAAAAAAATATAATTTATTTTCATTAGCATTTCAAATATGTAAAAAATAGTTTATTCTTCTTAATTGATATCATAATTGGTTCCAATATCATTGTCTAAGTTAAAATCAAATGTAATTTCTGTTTTCACTTGCTAGAATTGGATAAAATTGGTTCCCATATCATTGTCTAAGCTAAAATCAATAAGATTAAAAGAATATAGTATATTTGAAAATGCAGTAAAGATTCAGGAACTTTTTTTCTTTTTTTTTTTTTAATTATCATTAAGCCATTATATAATCTTTATGTGTTGCTTGGGTGCACTTTCAGTTTGTGAAAAATTAAAGTATAAGAGTACATCTTTATAAGGTGGTGCGGACTGCAGCAACTGGCAAGGGAGATAATGGAAGGGTCTAACTAGTGATGGCCCTAAACAAATAAATTACCCTAGTCAATTTGAAGTATGCATTTTTTTTTTCTTTGGTTGTGGGGGGGTGGGAGGGAACAAGCTTGGCTATAACCAAGCATTTTTGAAGAGGGAGGGGGCTAGGGGGAACCCTCCCCCTCCTACAAGGGTGACATGCCTACTACCTCTAGGCTAGTGGGAGGCTGGCAAAGTATGCATTCTTTTTTGCATAGGGCATAGGCATCATGACATTTCTAATTCTCTTTTTCTCAAACTCTTAGAAATTCCTCTTTTTTCCTGTACTTGTCTTTTTGAATATTTTTATAACCGTTTCCTGTTTTATGCAACTGCATTACTGCTGGTGGTTAAATCATAGGCTACAATTATTATAGCTTGTCCTAGCAAGTTATTTTTTTAGATTAATGGTGTGTTATTATTCTTCAACCAAGACACCATCTATATGGGGATCTCAACCTTTCTGATGCTTATTCATCATCATTATTTCTTGTTCAAGTCACAACATATCGATTTAAAATTCTAAAGTTGCCACTCACAATGTTTAAGAAAGAAAAGACAGCCTACAACCAAAAAAGTCAGAAATAGCTCTCATTTTGTGCTTATAGTGAATGGTCTGGGTGTAGTTGGTTTTGATAATAATGTTTGCTGCCCTTGAAGTTTTTGACAAGCTAAAGCAGTAAGTTGCCTTTTTTTTTTTCCATGAAATTTTTTTCTGGATTCTTTAAAGAAATAATGATTAGGTGGAGAGAATTGGTATAATGATTTCCTTGTAATTACTTCAAATGTATCCAGCAAATTTGGGTGCTTAGAATATTTACATAGGTCGGACAATGGTAATGGGATTCAAATGAACTAGGGGAACCACACCCTGAAAGCTAGCTTTTAAGGTAGCTAGGGGAGCCCAGGCCTATTAAATCATATAATTTCAATTGTGGGATTTAAGTCTCTTGCAACTAGGATTATAATAATCCACAACTCTCTGCAATTTGAGTCTTGTGTTGGTTGGCTTTGCGCTAGCTTAATCTGGTTCTGAGTGAACATTACAACGTGTCACCAATTGTGCTGCTGATATGCATCTTGGAGAGTTGGTCAATGGCTTTGTTATCAATTGATATGAACCTTGAGAGAATCACATGCCAAAAGCTAGCCATGATGTGGGAGAGCCCAAGTTCGTATAAGCCTCATATTAAAGTCTGTCCTTTTGATGTCAAATTCAAGTATGTTACCTTGCAAACTAGGATTGTAATAGGGGTAATCAACTGTAATGCAGGCTTTGAAGCATGAACAAGGGAAGCGGAAAAACAGAAAAATGTAGAAAATAGAATACCAGGATCAATTTATAAATATAAAAAGTTATAGAGATTAATTATAAATATAAATTAGGTTCAATCTAAAATCTACTATTCATGACTAGTTGTATTCATATAAAACACAAAAAAGTGACTCAATAACCATATTTACAAGTATAAAACTCCTTTGCAACTAAAACGTTAACCAATTTCCATGTCATCCTATGATTATAAGTATAACAATAACACCATTAATCATACCAAATTTTTCAATCACAAATAATCCATTTTTATTCCATAATACTCAAAATTCAGTAAGAAAATCATATACTCATTAGCAAAGTTAAAATATAAAGACTTCATTCATAATGTGCATTAGCAAATTTATATATCAATTGATAAAATCTTCTACTTTGTTAGTGTTCTTATTTTCAACGCTCTCATTGTTATCTTCTATGTTGCACAGAAATGGAAACATGTAAATATTAAAAATATAGGAATATATAAATAAATATCAAAAATATATTTAAATAAAAATTATAAATACAAAAAATTTACTTGTTACTATCAATTGGATAATTATAAATTATTTTATTTAGTTAAGAAAAATATGAAATTCTTTTGAAATTTATGTTTTCATTTAAGAAAAAACTAAAGAAATGTAATTTTCAAGTTGGAATTAGATTTCTTATTTTTTTCAAATTTGTGGAAACAGCCGCTAAATGTTTCCGAGGAGTTTCTTGAAGTTTTTGACACGAGGAAACGTCTACTAATTGAAGTTCTCATACATTGTAGATGTGTGTTGGTATCTGTATAATTTATTTAAAATAATTTGCTTATAGTGTTTTATGTTAGCTGTTGGAGATAGCAAATCAATGGGAAATATTATAGTCACCGTCTTGGTCTTTGCAAATGCTTCCAAATTTTCCATGAATTAATCTACTAATACTTGATCAAAATCTTGCCCTATCCAGTTATAGTTTGTTTTTGGCTGCAGATTGGGAAGCATGGTTTAATTATTGAGTTTATTGATCCTAATAACAATGTAAGGCGAAGTGCCACATATTTGCCTGAAGTGGCAGCCCATGAAGGTAAGCATTGTTCTTAAACTGCAGCGTTTATATTAATTACTTTTTTGTTTGCATACTGGAGTTCATAGTCAGCATTGTTGTTTTAGCATAGATTATGTTTATTGATGTTGGACAAGTAGCAAAGTGCACAAGTCTTACTACTTATTGAAAATTTTATCAAGTGTTAGTTTTTTATTTTTTTTTATTGTCCTTTACAATTGATTCCTGATACTTCTTAGAAACTCAATTTTGCTTCCATAGAGCAAAGAGTTTAATGAAGTTGATATGTATGATGATCTTGTCCAACTCATTTGATGATTTGTTTGCTTTCCCAATAGGCCCCAAAATATCACTTTGTATAGTTGGACTCTAGATCCTCCATATATTGCACTACTCATCGTAGACTCCTAGTATACAATGTTGAATAGAACATGCGCCAAAGTTGCTGGGGCAGGCACCCCTACATATTTTTCCTTGATAGTATGCCGAAACCCATATTCTGGTACCTTGAGGCATCTCATTTTCCATTGTAAAGATCTGCACAAGCACATATGAATTGTGTGCTTTGCTCCATTTTGATTTGATTAATGGTTTTGCTTTTGTAAAGGCACCTATTTAACCTTATGATTAAGGGTTGATTTTAACTTCTCTATCACACAACCATCAAGTTTTTGACATTAAAGAAGTCCAAAACGTCTCCATTCTGCTCAACTCACCTCATCTGTCTTAATTCCAAGTTAATTGGGGTCAGCTACATGGATTTTCTTCTTGAAGGCTGGCCACCTCAATGTGTTTGATAAAATAAATAAGGTTGAAAGCATACTTGGAATTCGAATTTATTGATTTCTGAAAGAGTGAGGGTTTTTTATGGAGTGAATTATGGGTGAACATTATAGAGGAAAGGAGAGGACAGTTGGAGATGCTGACTTCGGGTACCATTATTAGATTAGCAAGGCTGTGGTGGTAAGAATTTCTTTCATTGAGAGAGAGAGGGAGAGGGAGAGAGAAGGAGAGGGAGAGGGAGAGGGAGAGGGGGGAGAGAGGGAGAGGGGAGAGAGGGAGAGGGAGAGGGAGAGGGAGAGGGAGAGGGGGAGGGGGGGAGAGAGAGAGAGAGAGAGTCCTTATCATGTCTTGATTCTGATGTTCTTATTTTCTTTATTCTTTCTTTTTTAACTAATTGCAAGTGTCGAGTCCTGCCACTTTCGCGGGAAGAAAGGAAAAAATCTATGTTTAGTTACCTGGAGTGCTCATGTTTGGTATGGCATTACCTTGGAGATGCTGATTTCGGGTACCATTATTAGATTAGCAAGGCTGTGGTGGTAAGAATTTCTTTCATTGGGAGAGAGGGAGAGGGAAAGGGAACGGGGGCAGGGGCGGGGGAGAGAGAGAGAGAGAGAGAGTGAGAGTCCTTATCATGTCATGGTTCTGATGATCTTGTTTTCTTTATTCTTTCTTTTTTAACTAATTGCAAGTGTCAAGTCTTGCCACTTTCACAGGATGAAAGAAAAAAATCTGTTTGATTCCTTGGAGCGCTCGTGCTTGGTATGGCATTACCTTGGTTTCATTGTCTATGTTTTGTTAATCTTGGTAAGGTGAAATGTTTATTTTTTTTATCCAAGCAGAAAGCCAAAGTGATTTGCTTGAAACCAAATAAGCATTTGCATGTGTGAGGCACAGGTTCATGTGTTGCTGTGACTATTGTTTCTTGATAATGAGGCTTATCTTTCATTTGCTGATTGCTTCAGTTTATATTAAGCATCCTCTTCTCTCATACTCTCCCTCCTGCCTCCATGTATATATGCTGCATGTGTCTCTGTACAAATTGTGATTTTTAACTTAGTCGCGCATTTTGGTTCAGGTTGGACAAAAGTGGAAGCAATTGATTCACTTATGCGTAAAGCGGGCTCAAGCGGCCTCATCACTGAGTCACTTCGGAAGTCTATTAGATTGACTCGTTATCAGAGCACACTATTTACCTTGACCTACAGTGAATACGCTGCATATGTCAAGGTGACCAGGGGTGCAGCTCCGGCTATTAATGGGGCTATCCCCAATCATCATTGAAATTTAAACAAGCTAGGGCTAAAGAGCCAAGCTTGGTTAAACAAACAATAATTTAAAGACTTCTGGGTTTAGAATGGAAATGTTTGTATTCCAATCAAACTACAGTAATTGTTGTATCATTTTTCAAATTCATTTGATTCTGAAGAAAGAACCAGAAACACACACCTCCTGGTGAACTCAGGTTTCTGGGCCTTATCTTACAACATTCAGTGTCAAAAGCTCTTCTGGGAAAACTGTTCTTTGTGAACTCGTTTTATTCCGGAATTTGAAATTTTCCCAGCGTGTGTTTGTTTTTCATATTCTTCTGCTTTTATTTTAATAATTTGTCTACCGTTGTGTGATTCACTAAATATTCTTTTGCCAAAAACGTGATTTTTTTTTAAATATTACATACATTATTATATTATTTATAATTTCAAATATATCAACTATCAATACAAACCACAAATCATATCAATCTAGGAAACATATAGTACAAGCATGCTCTACGTGGGAAAGATTCAAAACATATAGTACAAGCATGCTCTATGTGGGAAAGATCCAAAACCTCAATTTTGGAGTCAGTGCATTAACCAATTGAGTGGCGCATTATTGGCTCCAAAGGATGTGATTCTATTTTGCTTCATTTCAGACAGCTTTGGGGAATATACAATGGACTTCAATGACTGTTTTTGCTATCATCTTCACTTCCAGCAGCTTTTTTTTTTTTTTTTAATTCAATATACGGTCAATAGGCTATGGGCTACATTGTAAAGGGAATTGTCTCCTTAATATTCACTATATTTGGTGGTAAAAATTTGGTACCTTCACAATTTCAGCTGCCTCTTTAGGATGAACCGTCAAAAATGTTCTCATAGCTTTCCTTCTTTATAATGAACTAATATATGGCTTTTTTTTTTTTTTTGGAGGCCATATAACCTTAACATTAAAGGACTGCACAACAGGGGCAGTCCTACTCTTTTAAATTGACGGCGGTAGGAATCAAACCCTGCACGTCAGGATGCCCTTGTACAGAAGTTATCACTTGACTACTTCCTCACTGGCAAACTAATCTATGCTTTACTAGTGTGTAGAGTTATTGGTAATTATAAGTTATTTGTGGGGGTTCTTTTTGCAATTAATTCTTAGAAAGTCAATTTGCTTTCAATTGTTTTTTTTTTTTTAATTTGAGTCATAAAATTTTTAAAAATACACATTTTAGCCATATTTATTAGTTAATTCTAATGCATGATGTATGTATGATAGTTAAGTATTATTTATTATTGTTTGTAGAAGCTGAACGCACAAGCATTGTATATTTCTTTTTAACGTCAAGCTTGTATTAATTAATTTATATATGAAAACTAAGTTCTTCTATAGGTATTAATCATTTTTTTTTTGAACAAGTTATTAATCAATTTATATATGAAAACTAAGTCTTCTATAGGTTTCTCAGTCCCGGATGGGGTGTGACATCTTAGTTTTTCTTTTAACCTTTGTGTTGTGGTTAATTTGAGAATTTTATACTTATGAAAATGTTTTAACTTTTTTTTAATACATTATTTACATTTAATGGGTACTTTAATTTTTTGGTAGATTATTAGTATTTAATTTCTTTTAATTTAATTGTTACAAATAGATTATTAGTATTTAATTGCTTTTAATTTAATTGTTACAAATTTCTCTCTATCAATATATATTCATCTTTTTGCCGCACTCCTATGGCTGTGGTGGTGAGGGCGTTAAGGCCCTTGTGGATGTGGGTGGTTCGAAACCCCACTTCACCTTTCCCTTCCGCTCTAATCTAACATCTAACAACTACTAACAAAATAGAGGGATCTTTACATAAATATACCAAAAACCAAAAAAACTTTCAAAAATGTTGTTGACTTGAAAAACTTTCAAAAATATTTTTTCAAACTTTTTTCTTTCAAATATAGTCCACTCCCCTTGCCATTAGGGTTGTCTTTTTTTTTTTCCAGCATTTTTTTCTTTTTTACTGATTTTTTCAACTTTTTTACTTTATACTTTTTTTTAACATTTTATTTGTTTTATTTTTTTCAATAATTTTTTTGTTTTATACTGTTTTCATTTATTTTTTCTCAATATTTTTTTACTGTCTTCATCTATTTTTTTCTCAATATTTTTTTGCTCAACATTTTTTTCTAACTTTTTTTTTCCACTGTCTTCATTTTTTCTCAACATTTTTTTGCTAAAATTTTTTTTCTATTTTTATAGTACTATATTCATCTTTTTTTTTCTCAACATTTTTTTTCTAATGTTTTAATCTTTTTTTCTCAACTTTTTTTTTGCTCAACGTTTTTTTTGCTATATATATATTTTTTTCTCTTAAGACCTTTTTTTTTTCAAATGAATAATTATGAACAAAACATCTTTAATTGTTGTTAAACCAAGCAATAAATATCTTCAACTGTTATAACAATAATAAATAAACAAAATTTTCTCCTTTTATATTCTTAAAGAATAAGGATTTTATTTTTTTACTTTAAGTTGTTTATTAAAATGTCTAACAACTTTTTTTTTTAATTATTTGATACTTATTGATCATTAATATGTAACAAGTT
>CATIWK010217242.1:0-14543 GCA_949634005.1 Mallotus japonicus
AGTATGGACACAATATTCTCTGCAGCAGCTGCAAGGATCCTTCCAAGACGGGGTTGAAACCTTGTCTGGGTAGCACCACCCTGAGGAATTATGAAATAAGTGGCAATGCAACTAAATATAATTATAATAGCCGAGTATTAGATTCTGCACAAGTTTCTTTATCATATGCATGAGGTTGCATTTTATACCTTGAAGACTCCAACACAACTACCATTCTTGATACTCCAATAGCGAATCTCACTGTTATTATCACATGAACAGATGAGATCTTCTTTACTAGGATGGAAATCCACTGACATGACAGTTGTAGAATGTCCAGTAAATGTCCGAAGTGAGTATCCTGGCTGCAAAATGGAATAATGCGTCAAATCAAAGTAAGCATATAAATTGGGCATGTTACCAAAACCACTAAGCAGTTTAGATAATTCAACTCTTATCGGATCTAGCTCCTCATAATTCTCCACATAGCATAATTAGATCCACTATATAACATATTTTATTTAGAAGTTTACTTCAAAATGCACATTATCACAGAATATCAGTTTTCATCACAAATTGGCCAACAGGGTCACCATTTGGAAAACCAATAGGAACTATACTAATACTTGAATATCCCTTCATATTGAAATTCAAGATTTGCACTCAAAAAACAAATCATAAAAGGCCAAATGTAAAGGTCACAGTTAAATGACAAATTTGAAGAGAACTAGCTACATTTTCATATGTGTATGTGTTCACACACATAAGTACAGGGTTCATCTCAGAAGTCCATCCATAATTCATCTACATGATACGGATCTAAGTAAATTGTGTAAATCAACAATCATACATCTATCTAGTTGCAGAAAAAATACATACACAGCAAACTGATTATGAGCAGAGAACATGTGTTACTAACATTATCAGCTTCCCAGACCCTGACAGTTTTGTCAGCTGAAGATGTAGCAAGCCGTGAGATGCTTGGGCTGAAACGAACATCAGTGATCCATTGAGTATGCTCTTCAAGTGTAGACTTCAGTGTAAAAGACTCTGTGCACCACAGTGTAGCCTGCAGTCAATAAGCATCAAAAGTAAACAGGTCTGTTATGCCCTGAAAAGTTATTTAAAGAAAGAAAAGAAGAATTTCATGTGATGCAGTGTGAAGTTTTCCACAGCATACTAAGCTGGTAAAACCACAGTCGAGATGCGAGGGAAATACAGACAACCACTCCTAATCATCCATTTGAACATAAATCCCTTCATCTTTCTTTGTAAAATGTAGAATGCTTTATGAAAAACTTCACACAAAAAAGTTAGAACGTTGGTATGTCCAGCAATTACCTTTTTATCATGCCCACCCGTTGCAAGCAATTTTCCATCTGATGAGAAGTGACAACATTCAACTTTACCCATACTTGAAGGAAAACGCCCAATCTCTGTCATTGCAAAGCCTGTGTTAAAATAAAAATATTAATCCTTGAGGTTGATTTACGTAGTTAATGGATCAGAATCATTCATCCACATGCAGTCAAGTCATTGGGAGTGACAATATGGTTTGTGCCAGTATAACTGTACCTTTGCAAACATCTGCAGACCGACTAACCCTATCCCTAGGATCTGCAGGATCATGAGAGAAGTAAGAATCTACATTGTCCTCTAGAGTTCTATCATCCACAAAACGGTCCATATCAGCCTGCAATAAATTAACTGAATTACCAAACATTCAATAGTAGTATGCTAATGTACATTCCAAATCAAAGGATGCATTTATCAAATAGAAAAGGGCAAAAGTGCAACACATGATGTTTCTGCCACAAATGGCTGTGAATGCAATTGTAGCCAATGGTAAACCTGATATTTGCTCAGACCATTGCAATAACAGGCCTAGGATTGAACAACTTAACATGATCTCAGGTGGCCATTCCAGACTCGGAGAAGACAGTCATTTGGGAGGTCATATTGGTGACTCACCTAACTAGCTCAGTTTTCACTTGTGTGATTATTCCACAATTTATGCAAAGGTGAAACAGGGCAATCAAACAAAATCATGGGTCTTCTCAACATTTGACAAACATAAGCAAAGAAGAAAAAAAATCATAACAGGGTGTTAGACCATAGATACAGTCTGAATTAGCATGGAAGAGGATCATAATATGGCACAAAGCCTTTCAATTTACAGAATCATCACAAAGAAGCAATTAGATAAAAGTTCAGATAAACTAATCTGCCCCTGTCAGAGCACTACCCCATGAGAAATAGATTTAGATCATGAATTTATCTTGTTTTCATTAAGATTTTGCACTTTTTACCCCTTGATGCACAGCATATTTCTCCCTTTGTTAATAAAGGCTTACAGATTAGAACAAGAAGCGAAGGCACAAAAAAAAAAAAATCATCCAGGAAACTAAAATGAGTCAATTGAAAATTGATAATGACCTGCACAAAACTGTTCCAAATGAAAATAAAAGAAAAAATAGAAATTTTCTTACGAGTTCAGTAGAAGCAGATGCCAGGGATCCCAACCCATCAGAGCCAAACATAAGCAAAGACTTGGAGGAACCACCATTGTGTGGCAAATTGGGCATTGAAATAGCATCCCCTGGTGTGTGAGTTGAGGGTGTTGAAGGAGAACTAGGGGTTGGTCCTGTGGTGTTAGCAGTCCCTGAGCTATTGGCAGGGCCTGAAGAGGACACTGGTTGTTTTCTCTTCCGCCCAATTTGACTCTTTGAAGTCTTTCACAAATAAGAATTTCAGTCAGAAGGCCATTAAAGAATATGAAATAAGGTTGATCGATCATGGTGACATTCAAGTTCTAAAAACTGCATCACATACAAAATATATCAAGATTGGGAACTGTAGATATCTACATGTAGTCATGCATGACATGCAAAGATACATAGTCAAACTAACTTTAAAAATGGAAGAGACAAGGAGGAAAAAATAAAGAACTAAGGATATACTAAACTTGTATTAGAATTTAAAAACACAATGTCACATGAGTTATTTTAGAACTTATTCAAGGATGAAACAATCAGCTACAAGGGTCAAGCTGAAAACACCCTCACTAAGCAGCATATTGCAAAAGATAAAGGGAAGGGAGAAAGTTCCATTTCATTCATGAGTCCAGCCCTAAAATTGATGAAATAACAGTTACCTAATAAACATAATTTGCAAAGGTTAAGCCGCTAGGTAGCAAACCTGATCATTTCCTTGGAAAGTGTTTGACATGCTACCATCTGCTGTCATGCTGCCAGAACCAATTATTTTATCTTGTTGCTGAAGTTGGTGATTTGGAGTTTGAGACTGTTGACTAACAAGTTGATGCTGTGCATACTGTTGCTGCTGTTGGTTGTTCTGCAGTTGATGCTGCTGAAACTGAGAAACATGCAGCTACATCAAAAAAATGCACTAGGGAGCTAAGACATTTGATAATTGAATGGGAAACCAAAATAATATAAGACTTTTGAACATTAAGAATAAGGGAAAGAACGAATACCTTCATTAGTAGATCTGTGTCTCCACGTGGCAACATAGGGCTACTAACTTGCATTGGTGATGCAAAGTTCCCAAGCATGTCGCCAGAATGCAAGTGGCCGTCCTTCCCAAGACCCATATTCTGGTTACTAAGAAGCATTCTCATTTTTCTACGGTCCACATCATTAGCAGATTGTGATGTCAAGTTTTGTTGCGCTTGAAGGATCAATTGGTGTTGTAACTGCAATTTATTGATTTGCTGTGGAGATTGCATCAATCTTTGATGCTGAAGAATCCCAAGCTGATCTACTCCCTGACAAAATGCCCAGGTTAGATCGGTCTATTCTAAGTCATAAATTAATGCCTCACCTAGTATAAGATTTCGCATCTCATTATACAAATAGTGTAAATTTCTTATTCTACAAGTTCTGTTTTTTCAGCAAGCCATATCAAGAACGATATCAGGCAAAACTTACTGTCAAAGGCCATCCTTTCAAAGTTAAGTTGCTTCCCCCTTGATTTGGTCCTATGAAGACATGAGCAAGATGTTAGTTCCACCCAATTACTAAAATAAATAGCTATTTGCCCCTTCTTATTTCTTGTACTCTGCAAGCATGCATCAAACATGATGCTTAATAATTTTTAACATGCGGTTTAAAAGGATGATTACGCTTGAAGGATCTACCAAAACAAGCAATAGAAAAGTTCCATCATAACATTTCTCAACATTAATATACTTTTTCAATTATAGAAGAATATTGTTAACAAGTCCACGGTCCTTAAGAGTAACAGCCCACGCACACAGGTCTAGATTTATAAATGGGGTTAAACCCATGTAATACAAAACTAATTGGCTTGTGTCAAGATCCAATCTACACACGTAACTAGGTCCTAAAGTCTAACTAGGTCCCACGCACACACGACTTATAAATGGGTTTGAACCCATGCAATACAAAACTAATTGGCTTGTGTCAAGGTCCAATCTACACATGTAACTAGGTCCTCAAGTGTAACTAGGTCCTATGCACGCACGTCTGGACTTATAAATGGGGTTGAACCCATGTAAAACAAAACCAATTGGATTTTGTTAAGGTCCAATTGACATCACTTATAAGCCATTTCAATGTGGGATATATTCTCCAACAAATATGATTGCAGTTAAATCTTCATAATGTCATAACCAATCAAAATTTCGTCATAAGGATATTCTACCACGAGCTAATTTTAAAATTGTTTCTAGTCTTATGAATGTTCTACCAATATTTGTGCATTTTATGCATTAGAGATAGGACATAATTTTTCAAATCAATTTGCCCACATGGTTTTAGAGTTGATGGCAGCTATTGGCCCCAATCTCAGCTCAAAACCATGAATAACCAAAGAACCATAGAATTTACACGGGATTTGATTTATATATGCATCTTTTTTTCCTTCCTTTTTGTCAAGGACATGTTCATACATGATTCTTCAACACATTTGTTCCAACAGTATTTAAAGTTGCATACCATTCATCTTTCATATGTTTCACTACTAAATCTTAGATAAAGATGAGATTCATTTCGGAATCTCAAACTACTTTATTTTAACACATAAATATGAGTGTGCATGTGTGAACTTGTCAGTCATCCTGTTGAGAATTTAGTCTTGTAATTATAAATTTTTTGCATGCAATTCAATTTAACTCCAATGAAATATCCTCACAGGTCCAGGTGATCAATCAACATGTAATTTTCTTACTCCAACAGCACCAAACAATGATCATAAACTCCTTAAATATATCAAAGGCATGGCAACAGTGAAGGAGGTTTGATAGTTTAGACCTTTTAGTGCTCAGTTTTTTTATATCAAAGATAATGTGAATGTACAGATAGCAGAATAAAACTTAAATCACTACCGTGAACTCCAATCACTGATCCTTCTGAACCAGCATTCCTGGGACTTATCATTGCATTAATCTCGTTCTTCAAATCCTGTTGCAGAAAAGTTTTCCCAGATAAAATTAACAACTACTGGAGCATTATAGGTCAAACTGCATGGAAAAACCTAGCATATTACCTGAGTTGATACAGGAAGTTGCTGACTGCGGTTTTGAGCCTGCTGCAAATTTGCTGAGCCTCCAGGTGTACTATGAAGTGTTTGCCCAAAAAAATTAACAAATAAATAACAGAAATATTGGCTACTACATAAACATCAAGAGATGACATAAACACTGCAATAAAATCAATATCATGTGAAAAATTACCCTGGAGGCTGGCCACCCAGTGCAGCTGCTTTCAACAGTGAGACATGATTTGGATCCAGAAGTTGGCCCATATTATCATTTAACCTTGGCTGCAAGTCAATCTCATGTTAGAACCGCAAGGATGAACAAGTAAGTCATTGTTAAATGGCATACTAAATGAGCACCTTCATAGCCACATCATCCAAGGAATCCCTCTGAAGTGGATGCTTTAGTCTATCCTCGTACATTTTTGTTGCCAAAGAATTTGCAGCTGCAGAGTTATGTCTTGTGATATCACCACTGGCAGTTCCACTAGGATGCTGATTACCATCTCTTCGTTGCTGCTGCTGCCGCTGCTGCTGCTGCTGCTGAGCATGCCTCTGTAGTAACAGCTGCTGCTGCATCTGCATTTGCTGAGGTTTCGGATGCTGCTGCTGCTGCTGCTGCATTTCCCTTGCCTTGACCACTTGAGTCTATCATTTTTAAATATTTTGATATCTAAGCTTCAAAACTATATTCCCAACATAGAAATTATACCACAATAGTGGAGGAAATGCTAGTGAAAAAGAGTAATTTATCTTCATTCATCATTCAAGAGCTACTTATGCTCATCCAGAAAGTGTGGAGCAAACTATTAAAAAGGAAATTCATCTAAGCCTCTAACACTAAAGCAAAATAACTTCCAGTAATATAAACATGCAGAAAAATTTACAGTGTCAACATGCAGACACAACTGCCTGAAGATGTTCTTTTCCCGATTTTACAGGGGATGGGATCAGTGGAAACTGGGACAGATCTATTTAGAGAGAAAACTGCAAAATTGCCTAAGAGACAGCTCCAGTAGAGACATGTACCAACAATCAGCTAGCCATAAAGCACCCTTAGGACGACAGATACATAACGTTTAAACAGAAAGCACAGTACTTCAATATGGTCGACATGCAACACTTTAGGAAGAAATGGACAATCAAAACAGGTAATTTACAGCAAGTTAACTAAGTTAAGACTACTGACTGAGTTCAAGTATCAATAATTTAAAATAAATAAATATACCTCAATATAAGACGCAGCTGCTTCCGAGTGCTTCTCATTTGTCCTAGAGATAAAAATGTCCCAAAAGACAGACCACCATTCAAACAGAAAACCACCAGGTGCATCAATAGCTGGAATGAAAGTAAATGAAAGATCAATACTGTTCAAATTACAATAAGGTGAATGAAAGTGCAAATTTATGGTGTCTCTATTGATTTTTTCTTTTGCCTAGCCTCTCTTTCCGTCAAAGAGTCTTACCAACAGGATCTGTAGACACTCTTCCTTCAGCCTGAAATGCCTTTGCAGCAGTATGCAGTTTTTTTTTCATGAGATAATCATATATGTAAACATCCAACCTATTGCACGAAAGAATAAAGACATAATACCAGTCAGATATCAGAAGCAAAGACCAAAAAACCTCAACTGCAGATTGTAGATAGATGTTGGAAAAATTCTAAAGTTGGTTATTGATTACAAAACTCAATACATGACAATTTCATCTTCTAAATAGCTTAGAACACTAAAATAGAAGCTCTACCCCCAAAACAGACCATTTGATACTAAAGAAACTCTTATGAATTCTTTCATGGAATTGAACCAAAAATATACTTAGAAATTAAAAAAAATTCGAAACATTTAACAAACAAAAAAATCTTGTAAAAGAAATTTCATTTCTAAAAAAGCAACTTGCTTTAATTAAGAGAGAGAGCTACAAATTGGGAACAGAAAAATAAAATAAAACCATTATATCAGAAACCAATTAAAGAAACAATAACGATGTAAGTAGCAAATAAATGAAACACAAAAATCAAAATGTAAAATAGGCAAGCAAAATAAACCCCAAAGCGATAAAGTTCATTCTTCTCATAGAATCTATAAAGACTCTAACAGCAAGAAAGCAAAACTCAAAACCCTAAATAAGAACTGAGCCAGCAAAACAAAAGGCATAAAGATTTCTATTCAAAATCCGATTTTTGTATAAAAAACACCTAACAAATCAATCCCAAGAAAAAGGGGAACACTACTGAAAGAAGAAAGAAACAAAGGGAAAAAGCTCAACAATAAAAATGTTAAACAAGAGCATAAACACTACAAGAAACCATTTGAAGAACACTACCCACCAAAAAAAACCCTAACACCCAAAATTTAAAAACTAAAATGCACAAAACCCAGAAATCAAAAACTTCAAAAAAAAAAAACAGAGCAAGTTTTCACATTTTATCAGCTTCCCAGGTGGTCTGAGGTTGAGACTGAGACTGAGGCTGAGGCTGAGGCTGATGAGGCTGTGACTGAGAATTAGATTGAGACATGATTTTTGCTAAAACACAGAAAAAAAAATCAAGAAACTAAAGAAACACAATAAACCAAAGAATGTCAGGCAATAATGATGAGTGGTAAATTGGTTGTGGGTCAGATGAGATTCTTTAAATAAAGAAACAATATTTTTTTAACGGAAAATAGAAATAAAGAAATCTCAGTTTGAAGAATGGCTGCCTGCCACCATCTCCTCCACTTGTGTTGTGTAGTAGTGTTTTAGATGATACTAATAATAATCTTGGTTCGCAAGAAAATATTTTTATATATTCATAATTCATTCGAGCTGTGTTCGTTTTCTAGAATGTCTGTGTGCGTCTAAAGCCACTTCCGTTTTTTATTTATTTTAGCACAGTGATGCAGAGATGCTACAAAATATCATAAATTATTTATTTATTTATTTATTTTTATCAAACTGAACGGGTAATTATTTAATGTTAATTAAAGAATATATATTTACTATAATATATCAACTCATTTGTATTTTATTTAATTTTTTTAATTATAAAGAGAGACCATTACTAAATTATTAATCTATTAATATTTTCAAGAAGCTATACTGCTAGATTATTAGACTTTTCACAATAGATATGATAATTTAAATAATATAAATTTTTTTAGAAGAAATAAAACTCTTAAAATTTATTAAGGGTTATTTGTAAAAAAAAAATATCATGAGTTTTAGTCATTTTTATAGTTTAATCACGACATTTAAAATTTGACATATTAAAACATGAATTTATATTTTTTGACAGGTCAAACGATCAAATATCCGGTGATCGGATGCTTAGGTAACGGGCAACATTTGGATCAATTGGTCAAATAACATAATTTTTTTCCATGTCAGCAAAACAAAACAGCGCGTTTTCTTCTTAACCATCTTCTTCTTCTTCTTTGTTTTCTTTTTTGTTTTATTCATCTTACCCATGGAGCTGGAAATAATTAGCCATTCACAACCATTGAGAGGTCGAATAGGTTTAGAAAAACCAGTCATTCTCACGCATTAATGAAGGATTTGAAAGAGAATTCATAGAGAGGCAAACAAAATTGTTCAAACAGGTGGAAATGGCTCTGCTATTACTTCTTCTGGTAGTGCAGATAGTGATTATGGTTTTAGTAATGGATCCTCATCTGACAAGAATTATGCGAATGGTGGAGTAGTGAGTGTGGTGGTGGAGGAGACTGAAAAGAAGGAAGTGATCAGTAATGGAAGTTTGGTAAAGTATGTGAATGGAAACGGCGGTGTTGCTGCTGCTGAGGAAGTGGTGGCTGAAGAAGATGCTGAAGATGGAAGGAAGAAGAGGATTGAAGAGATTGGAAAAGAAGAAGCTTGGTTTAAACGAGTAGATCAGCAACAAGTTGTTGAGGTTTAGCTAATTTTTATTGATTGAATTTTGTTTTTGTTAATTGGAACTTGCACTGTATCTTTTTATTTGACAACGTAACAATCTTGTAGGTTTTTGTTGCACCTGACGCTGTAGGTAATTAGAGCTATTGTCACATTTGTATTTAAATATAATTATATTTAGAAGTGCGGTGAAATTCATTCTTCATGCATAAGTAAATGTAAATAAATATGTGGTTAAATGTTGTGTGGGTATAAATTTACCCACACTTTACTCAAGTAATGAGAGATTTTTTATAACCTTTATTTCTTCACATTTTTATTATTTAATAAACATATGTACTACTATTTAAATAATAGTTAAATATTAAATTTGTCCAAAATTTTTTAAAATGTGGTTAATTTTTAATTTATTTAAAATTTTAACTACATTTAAATAAAAAATGATGTATTAAATGTGGCTATTGGTCAATTCTTTTGTAGTGTGGTGGCCGTTGGAGTAGGTTTAAAACATATTCCACGATTCAAAGGACAGTGGAAATTTGGGGATTTGTTTTAACTTTTATCTTTAGAGCTTGGTTGAATAATCAGAAGTTCTCTTATCGAGGTTAGTCAATTCTCTTGTGGATTTAGTACTGTTAGCCTGAACTATTTAGTTAAGCTCTGATGATGCTTCTAGGCTTCTAGCGTTTTTAGCTTGGACTGTGTTGCTTTTGTTATTATTAGACTTTCAGGTCTGATTTTTGAAGGAGATCAAAAGCAAATGACATAAGAAAATGAAGAAGAAGAAGAAGATGATGGTTAAGAAGAAAACACAATTGTTAAGTTGACATGGAAAAAATTAATTAATTTGACCGATTGACCTAAATCTCATTTACCACCTAAGCATCCAATCATCGGATATTTGATTATAGTTTCGACTTGCAAAAAAATGTAAATTCATGTTTTAATATGTAAAGTTTCAAATGTCGTGATTAAACTGTAAAAATGATTAAAAGTTAGGAATTTTTTTTTTTACAAATAACCCATTTATTAATGTATACAAGTATTTTATATTAAATAAGATATAACTTCCTTCAACATATCAATAAATCAAGAATTTAATTCTTATTTTCCCTCCCTTCTTTTAGAAAAAATATATACATAAAAAGATCAAATAACTATTTTAATTAGAAAAAATTTAAATTGTATGAACTTTTAAGTGTACACAACTTCTTTTTTTTTTATCGAAAGTACAAAAAATTGATGATTAGATGATAATTTCTTTTTTTTTTTAACAAGATAATTTCTTTTAATAAAAGTAAAAAAACAAAAAGGAAAGTCATGAATCCTACCGTAAATTTGGATAAATTTTAGTTTGGTGTGATTATTAAGTCCTTTAAATAGTTACGTATTTACCAAAATTAAAATTTAGTACAAACAATATATATATTTAAAAATTTCACATATCATTATTTAACTTTTATATTAAATTTCTCTTTGTAGCCTAGTGATTCAGATGATCGACATTATAAGGTGAGGTTATAGGTTCAATCCTCCACTCCCCCTTTGACCTCCCGGTTGTCAAAAAAAAAAAATAATTTATTAATACAACATGATTTAATATATTTTTAGTAGAATTTTAAATGGTAAACTTCCTAATATAATAGAAAAAATAAGATAAACAATAGATTAAAAATTTAAACTTTAACATACAATGAATATTATTTTTATTTTAATTTATATATTATTTTTGTTCATTTTTATCTTAATCTTTAAGGGGATAAAAGAATGGTAGGTGAAATTTATTATCATTGTATTATTTTGTCATTGTCAATGTGACATTTCTATCAAGAGGCACATTTTAAGGTAGATTTCATATTCTTTCATTTCCCTCCAAACTTTGAATATGTTGACGAATTTTTAGCAACTTTAGCTTCAAATTTATTCCAAAGTAATATATATATATATATATATATTACTGTTGCTTATGTTTTTTCACCATGTTGCATGTCTAAATCATATAGAATTAAGGAATATGTCTCCAATTTTCTATTGGCCAAAAAAAAAAATATATGTTCTCAATGTCCTTGATAGTTGGCATTGTGGTTTTGTGACAATATTGTCAATAATCTTCTTTATTTTTTTCATCAATTAAAGTCAAATCAAAATGCATTCCCGTATATTGCCCAAAACTTCCATTAGGCCGCCTTTGGTTATAATAATAATAATAATAATAATTACCAACCGCAATTGTAGAAATTAGTTGGTATATGGTTGTTTTTATTTAAGTGGTTTTAGATTTAAATTGTGATATATATAATTATATTAAATAATTATTGAGAAATTTTTATTATTTTTTAATTCTATTCGAATTGAATTGAATTGAATTAATTAAAGTATAATAAATTCTAAATATCATTCCGATTTCTTTTTACCTAAATTGCAAAAACATCAATTTTTGTGCTAAATGTGGAAACTTCATGAAAATTTTATTGAAGTGAAGATAAACGAAAATTATGTGGATTGTAACTTATGAAACACGGGTGTAAACACAGCTATTTTTAAAAGTTTAGAATACGACATACCAAGTATATATTAGTAATTGGAATTACATATATAAATATTTGAATATAGATAATCAATTAATGAAAAAGCAATGCAAGTTTTTCTTTAGGGGAAAGAGCAATGCAATTTCACATGTATATAGGTTCGTGTACTTTCTATATATATATATAATGAAATTTCAAACATACGTGTGTTAAAATGTAACATAATCATATTGGCGTAATGAAATTTCAAACATATATGTGTTGAAATGTAACATAATTGTATTGGCGTCGTGTCTATAAAATAAAATATTTTAGACATATAAATATATGTCAAACACGTATTAAATATGTGTGTCAATTAAATATTGATGTTTGAAAAATGCACTACTATAAGCTTCCAAAAACTTTTTTTTTCTACATAAATATTTTATAGTTTTAAGCTTAGTAAATTTATGAATAATTATAGTTATTCCTTTTGTATATAATTACCAACAATATCAAAACAATTTATAGGGCTTCATCTGATTATTTTTATATATTTTTATGTCGAATAATTTTTAACATAAAAACAGCATGTCTATGGAATTAAAAAAGTTTAAAATTTACCAACAATCTTTGGATCAACTAATAGGGAATTATTCCCATTTAAACGAGGTTTCAGATTCGAATCCTGATATATAAAGTCATGTTAAATTAGTTGTTAGGAGATTTTTACTACTTTTATTGTCTTACCATAATCGAATCAGATTAATTAGAATCCAATAAATTTTAGACACTAATGGTCAAAAAAAAATTTAAAATTCGGTCATATAAGTTATATTATTGGCTACGTACTCTACCTAACACGTGAAGTTTTGTAAAGTTCAATGAAGAGTTGTCTCATTAATATTTAGTAATATTGAAACTAAACTTTTTTTTTCAATTATTGATATTTAGAATTTAATAAATTTTAATTAATTTTATTTGATTTAAATAAAATTATAAAACAGTAAAAATTTATTAAAAATCAATTTAATGCAATTATATATATACAATTTAAATTTAAAATGTCATTTAAATTGTGAATTAACAATTATTACTATTGAAGTGATGATTACGAAATGAGGTGTTAACTAATCGTGTTTCATGTGCGAGCAAAGCCCAATGTCCAAAACCATGTAGCTGTACCATGTGCAAAATGTAGGCAGTACTCGGTTCAAACTTCTAACAACTTGGACAAAGATTGTTTTATGTTCGTAAGAAAAGTAGCAATGGCAGATAGACCAAATTAATTAACAGTAAATTTGACCATTTTTTTTTTTTTGGGTTTAAAATAGTTTGAGGAGCTTTACATGCATTTTGATTATAAAGTTTGCCATACTTTATGTACTTAAAATGCTAATCTTAATTTCGATTACTGAAATTTGAGTTATTAAAAAATTTCAATATGGTTTGGTCAAAAAAAAAAAATTTCAATATGGAACTGAATGATAGATAGAGCAGATGCATACAATGCTCATACCAGCCTCATATTTATGGATTGTCATAATTGAAGATTACAATAAAATCAACAACCACCACCGATTAAAATTAGCAGCCAGATAAATGTTCTCATTTAAAGAATATATTAGGTTCAAGTTATAGTAAATTAGTTGTTAAAAGATTTTTACTACTCTTATGATCCTATTTGAATCGAATCAGATTAGTTAAAGTCCAATAAATTTTAAATCGATGGTTCATACAAAAAAAATACAGTAAGAGCATTAATGCATGTTGTCTAAATCATTTTCATTTTATTTACTTATTTCTTGGTAAAATTGCAGTTTGTGAGTTCCTATCAACCAAGATTTATGTGAGGTCAAGGAGGAATATGATAGATATAACAAAAATAATTAAAAACTTGAAAAGTGTAAATTATGTTAAATTAATAAGAAAAATATTGATTAATTTTAATTAGAATTAGATTTTAACTATAATATTGGAGTAGTCTCTGAAACGGTAAATATGAGAAAAAAAATAAAATGAAATTTGAGGAAGTTAAGGAGTGGTTATGTTGTGTTACAGCAAAAAGAGATGGAGTAGGGCCAGGGGTTGGGGTTTTGACTTTAGGTGAATTCTATACCTAACCTTGAGATTTGATGGTTTGAGATTTAATTGCCGACAAGGATTACAAATTTAGTGAAACATAGTCGCTAAAAGTAGTAGTAGTCTAGTTGTAGTAGAAGAAGAAGAAGTAGAAGGGCATGAACCATGCTGCTGGCTTTTAACACTTTGTGGTGTCGGCACACCCACACTAGGCATTTACCTCATGTTGCAAATGTTTCATATGCTAATGGTAATTAGCAATCAAATCATAGAATTTTTAATTTTTAGACTAATAATAGCTCATAGAAATTTTTTTAATAAGAAGATTATATTATTTAAATTTTTAGCTAATGAAGCGGCTTCGAAATTTGACTTGTTCATATTATTTAAGGAGACATTACTTTTATTAATTCAAATTGAAGAATGAAACCAGTTTTCTACTATATTGATGGCTGATGGACTCATTTGAGCATGAACGAAAGTATTTCTTATTTTTATGTGACTGAAAGAGAATGAAGTGATTTTCCTGGAGAAACAAATCTTGATCAAACCCATATTTGTTTAATGGATATAATCTGCTCAC